>JASDQU010240530.1:137017-163449 GCA_032191745.1 Picea mariana | reverse complement strand
TCTAACAAAGTCCACGCTTCCATCTGCATCCTTATTGTCTTTTGCAATATATAATTGGCTCTCTTGTCTAATAGAGTCCATGCTTCCGTCTTGTTGTCTTCTACAAAACGTTATAAGTCTTTCTCTGACTTCTTTTTGTCTTTGTTTCTTCTAAGTCTCTTCATGATTGATTCAACGTATTTCATCCTTTCATGTGTATTATCTAATGATATCAATCCTTATATTGTTGTTCTTCCATAGGTATAGTTCTTCTTGGAATACATTATCTTCCAGGAGATAGATATACAAGATATGTATAGAGACGATGCAAACAAGATATGTACAATAAATAAGAAGAGTATTGTTACCTTCAGAAGAAGAAGTCTCTTTCATCCTGCTTAGTCTTCTTTGTAGGTTCCTTTTCTTTAGCTCGGGACAATGATTCTTGTAGTGACCATACTTTCAACAGTTGAAGCATTGTATTTTTGAAATGTCTTTCTCTTGATTTGGCTTCCTCCTTGAACTGAACTTCCTTTTGTTCCTGAAATTCTTGAATCTTGCTGTGAAGGCTTGATCATCGTACTTCTTTTGGAGTTTCTCTTTTGCACTGATCCTTGATTCTTCTTGAGCATAGCAAGTCCAAAGTTATTCAAATGTAGGATACTCCTTCCTTGTGTTCATGCTTGCAGCAAATGCATCCCACGTCTTGGGAATACCATTGAGTACTATGTTTACCAATTCCTTCTCTGATATGATCTCATCAATAGATTGTAGTTGATCTCTTAACTGAGAGATTCTCAAAAAATATGATGTTATGTTGTCATCATCATTCATCTTCATGTCATAGAGCTCATTCTTCAGACTCATTACTTGTCCAATGTTTCCAACTAAGAAGAGGTTTGTTAGGGCATCGTACATCTTCTTTGATGAGTCAAGATGGGAGATGTAGGATATAAAGTGGTCTTTGATATAATCCACTACGATAATCATGGCATTGATGTCATTGTCTTTGAACTTCTCCATAGCTGCAACGTTTTGTGGTTCCTTCTCTTTCCCTTCTTGGCAAGGATGAGATCAATCCTTGTCTTCCATGCTCTGAAGTTAGAATCTCCATCTAACTTGTTCTCTGACTTCATAGAGTAATTCATGGCTACTTTTACTTAGTCAAACCCTAGATTTGAACACAAACTCAAACTTGACATCTTGGCTTGCTGAGAGTACTGGGAGATGCACTAGGCTAGGGTGCACTAATCTTTCCAGAGATTAGGTCAATCCCTTCACTTAAGGTGCCTCAACAAGAGGATTAGGGTCTCTACAACTGCTCCTACTAGTAACCCTAGCGACAGTGTCTTGGAAGTTGCTTCTACTAGTAACCCTAGTGACAATTCCTCAACGAGCTCAATATACTAGCAGCTATGTTTCCTTCCAGCGTTTAGACTGAATGAAGGAGATGTGGGCCCATAACCTATTAGAATATGAAAGATGTGTGCTCATCTTACCATTGACAATACCCTTGTCACCCAACCATAGGATGAAGCCACCCTTCGAGCACCTTAACCTTGACAGAGAATCACTCTAGAAGCAAACCCTGGGCTAGATAGCCAAACAAATGGTAACACACCTTTCCCCAAGGATAGCGCATCACAAAGAGCTGATCAGATAGTCCAAACCCTAGCTAAGAGATAGTCCAAGCGTAACTTCTAGTTGCAGCAGCTGCAACAACAACTCTCCTCCAAACCTGCACAGAAACTGGGCAACTGTAGTGTGCACAAGACTAGGCACTGCAATTCTGAGACTGCCTGCCAGAATGAGAACTGTCTTCTTGTATTTATACTAATTTTGGATAACTACCAGGGCCAACTTCTCATTCTAGGCATCTGTCTGTTCAGTATATAATTTTATTTCTGACCGACTTCTTCTCTTGG
Organism: Picea mariana; assembly: GCA_032191745.1. NCBI lineage: Eukaryota > Viridiplantae > Streptophyta > Pinopsida > Pinales > Pinaceae > Picea > Picea mariana. Next base: position 161,545 of record JASDQU010240530.1, on the reverse strand, counting down.
AGGCTAATAACCTAATATAAATTATCTTCTTGAGCCGACAAGTCTTCTAGGGTTATTAGCCAACTCATTAGGGTTTCTTCTTGCTTCCCGGAGTATTCCATCCTTGTTAGGATTACACGTGGAGGTAAATACCTCCTGCAGCTACCATAATATCAACATAGTTTTCATAGAGATGCCCACATCTCAAATGCATAGTATTTCTCAGTCAAGTGAGGAATGATGTGATCCCTCACTGCATCACACATCATCCTCTTCACCTTGTTGTTCCTCTTCTTGAACTCTACTAACAAGATAGGAGAAGTATCAAGAGGAATAATAACAGGTGCCTTAACTATATCCCATAGTTCGAGGTCCTCTAAGACAAAGACAATTCTAGCCTTCCAAGGAGACTAGTTGCTAGCTCCAGCTAGCCTATCCTCCACACGCATCTGAGATGCTGACATGACTGCCCACTACACTCACTCTGATGCTATAATTGCAAAGGAATGTTGCCTTACTCCTGCCAACACAAGTGTGAAAAGAGGAAAATGAAGAACAACCTCACTCCTAGCAATATAGGTGTGAAAAGAGGTCGTGAAATATCAACCTCACTCCTAGCAAGTAGGTGTGAAAAGAGGCTGATCAAATTTCCAACAATTGTTCTACAACTCTCCACAAAAATTCTTCCAACAAGATGCCACTAAAATCTATCAATAGCTGTGCACAAAATATGCCCAAAATATGTCTAGGATTGTCCACAAAATGTTGTCCAAAACTCAACAAAAATCAACCACCAAGCTCTGATACCATGAATATTTTCCAGGTCCTAACAAGCTACCAACTAGATTTGTCTTTGACCTCAAGTTGGCTCTAAGTTTCAACTGTCAAACAAGGGTTTTTTGTTGTTTTATAACAACAAACTATTCAGGAACTTCATAGTTGTTTTGTTACGGCTACATAGGCCTTTTAGGTGCTCTAGCATGTAGTTTTTGTCACCAACAGGTTAGTACATGCATACCATAAAATATGTAACACACCTAGAGATCTTTACTGCTGAAATAATGTTGTTCTAAACACTAGCATACATGAAAATGAACACAAGTATTTTTGGTCAACATGACCCTGGATAAACCCCCCCCAGAAAACCAGTTTGGAATGGAAGTATATATATATGTGGAGAATAGAAGGTGGAATACAACAACTACATGAAACAAATGAACTTGATACAATAGCAGATTGTCTCAAGCTGCAACACAAGTCCAAGAGTGAAATATGTGCCCAAGCATGGTGCGCCCTCCTCAAATATAGATCTATCGACTGAAATGAAGCACCCTTGTTCCCTGAAGCTCTGATGGAGAAACCCTTACACCACAATGTGATCTCGTGTGTTGCCTATACACTGAAACTGTCCTCAAAGCAATCTGACCACTGCAAGACCTCCCTGCTAACTATTTTCCCTCCTCCTAGCAAGAACCACCTCCACAAATAAGCTGGGACCCAAGCCTTCATGATCCCTCCATGAAATGAGGTGCCCAAGCTCTCCTCTCTCAATGATTCCATTCTCATCCTCTTAACCTTCTCCAAACTCTCTTGGTGAACATACAAGTGAATGAGCCTCTTCTTGCCATATGTGCCCCTCTTAATGAAACCTAAAATTTGGGTGGATGAGATCATCTCAATCCATCTCTAATCAATGGTTGAGATCTCTTCAAAAGAATCTCAACTCAAAACCCATTTTACTCAAGTTTCCATAGTTTCTCTTTATGTCCCTCAATTCACCCACAAAGTGAATTAATAGTCATTTTAGGCTAAAATGACCAAATTTCACTTTTGACTTGAATCTCCTAATTCAAAGTGAAATTAGACATAAAGTACATGGTACATGGTACAAAGAATTTCCCACTTGTGTTTAGAGGCTCACAAACACAAGGGGACCACTTTCCAAGGTACCCAAATCTTAACAATATAACCTCCATGTGCTTTGCTAAAACCACCCTGGGAGCATTCTCTATCATCCCCTTCAATGTTATCATCCCCTTCAATGTTACCCGCTTTCCTTCTTCAAAATTGAAGGACATCTCCATAGTTTTGTATTTGGTAGTGATAGGAACCAAGGTACTAAGCCATTGAACTCCAAGTATAACATTGGTATTTGGTAGGTCCCTCACATATAAATCCTGTGCCAAATTATACCTAACCAAGGTAAGACTCATCTGTGGAATGTATCTATCACATGGCATGGTGCGTCCCCCTGCTACCTCCACTAAGAATCCTTGAAACTCAACAATAGGGAGGTGTCTTATGTTCACCAAGGAAACATTTATAAAGTTGTGAGAGGCCCCACCATCTATCAATATGGTGACCCTTTGTGCTTGTAGGACTCCTCTCATCCTCAAAGTGATGAATTTTGGTACTCCACTGATGGAGGTAATGAAAAAGTTCTTGATCCCTACTTGATTTTGCATTGGCTCCTCTCCCTCTCCATTCATTGGCTCTTCTTATTTTTGGGACACTTCCATGTTTTGAAGATGTCAAACATCATCTTCATCCTCACTATCATAAAGGACCTCTATGTAGTGAATTTTTCCATTCCCCATACATCTATTCCCTGGCTCCCACAGGTCTTTACAAGTATAGCAGAGTTGTTTCCTTCTCAACTCCCTTTTCTATAACTTCATCATGTTTTCCCTTACCTTTGTCCACAACTCTTTGATCTTTTCCTCTTTGGGTAATTGGTGGCCTCAGAGTCAATTTGGTTTTGGTTGCTGCCCCTTCTAGGTCCCTATTCTTCCAAATCGCATCCTGTAGTGTATTAGGCTTAAAAGCCTTGACCCATCCACGCAAGGGTTCTGTCAATCCTTCAAAAAAGAGCATCATCAACCCAGATTCTGACACATCTAGAAACATAACCGCTAACCTATGAAAACTCTTCAATTAATGCTTCAGTTGTGCCTGCCTACTTTAGTTGGGTCACGGGTGATCTCACGAAAATGTAGTTTTGGATCCCCTTGGTCAAACTTGTCTATGAGCCTCTGTGAGAAATATGCATATGAAGTAATGTGTGCATATCCTAAGGTATTCGTCCCATGGTACCACCACTCATGGGCCTTTCCTTCCATAGGGTGGAAAATTTGATGGCATCCATCTCCATCATGGGTTTTAACTGCCGATAAGCATCCAATTTTTGTATGGATGCCTCTACAAAAGATTTGGATGCTCCATCAAAGGTGGGAATCTCCATTTTTCCTTCCTTTCACCCCATATCATTATTATTCTTGTGGGAATCTATAGGCCTGCCTATGTATTTGATTCCACAATATTATCCCAATGAAACTTGTCTTTTGAATCTTGCACTCAAGGCTGCATACTCCCTCTCATACTCTTCAAATTTTTCCTCTACCTCCATACACCCTAGGATATTTGCATCCTGTTGTTGTGTGTCTAGGAAACATGGCATGTAAGGCATGGGTGTGATCCTGCTACTCACTGGTATCCTATTGGTTGCGCCCCCAAATAGACTTTTCCCCTCAGTGTCATCCCTATAACTAGTCTATGCATGATACCTCTCTTCTCCATGAGATCCACTAGCCCCATTATTCCCTTCATTATTATGTGGTTCTCTGCTATGTACCATCTGCATTAGAAGATGTGAAATCATGTCCTTCCCTACTTCCAATGTGGTAACCAAGCACTCATGTCCCTATTCAATAGTTGTCAAAGATAATTTGAGATCATCTTGTCCCCTTGATAAATGCTCCTATGTCTCATCCAAATGGTGTTGCATGATAAAATGTGTCTTGTCGATGGAGCATTGTAGTTACTATGTTATTCTTGCCAATTCAATTGGCACCTCCTTATCAGTTCCATCTCTTGCTTCTTGTATTCCTCCCATCTTTGTTTCTAGATCCTCTGCCCCTTTGTCTTGCTTCTTCCTATTGTATCCTTTCATTAACAAATCCCCATAGGCTGGGAGGATTCAAAGATCTAATACCACTATAATATTCCCAAGTGGTTTTATGTGAAATGTTTTGTATTTTTGGTTTTCCGGCTGAGGGGTTTTGCCAAACAATTCGCACTTGTAGCTTTATTGAGCTTGTGTTGTGTTTTGTTGTTAAGTTTATAGAAAAAATAGTTTTGCAATGATAGACATGAAATTAAAAAACAACGAAGCAAATAGAAACAACAAAAAAATAGCCACAAACTCAGATCTGTATTTTATTTAATATGTAGTTGACCTCAATACAAGAGAAGAGAAGATTTGGCAATATATATGAAAATGGAAGATGTGGTTGATAGCACCTCCAATATACAATAGAAAGGAGAGATATTGGCTTCCCTGAGCCTCCAATAGCTGCATGCATGGGATCTACAAGATCAATCTCTTTCCCTTCCTCCTAAACATTGAATCCTCTAGTTGAGTTGCACCCTTATTGGTTGTAGCACACCCTAGAAATTCACATGGCTTAGATCCAACCCCAAAAATTCATGAAATGGTTGTTAACTTGTAGGGAAGAGGATGGATGAATCATATGAGGAATTTCCCTTGTTGTGGATGATAAAGATGACCCCAAATCAATGGATCCCTAACCCCAAGTGTGCCCTCCTTTAGGAAATTCGCCCAGCTTTGATAATATATAAATATGGAGAATGAAAACCCCCAAGAATGCCAAGAAAGGTCACTCCAGGGATGGAAAATGTTCCCAAGTAAAGATCTCTTCCATATCCAACCACCAAAGGACAAATCAAACTCTTCAAGGTTGAACAATGCACCCTTCCTGCATAAAACCATCCAATGGTGTGCCCTTCTTCACAAATGATAATTGAGAATGATCTGATCTGAATATAATGGTGAGGGTGGAATATTTCACCACCTTGTCGAAGATTGGACCATGAAATGAGGGATATTTCATCCCTGTTCTGATCTCTATGGTTTTTCTAGTAAAAACCCTCAAAACAATCAAGTTGTCAGAGCTCAAAGATGCAAATAGAAATGATCAAGAATGAGGAAGTGAGGCGTCCTCATCGTCTTTTATACTCCAACATTCTAATTCTCACTTAAATTATTAATTGGCTTTCTAAAGTATTTTTCTTCACTTATCTTATATTAGCCAATTAACTTATATTTCCTTATTAGCCAATGTCACTTTAACAATTTGACTTTAGCATCCTCAATTACATATTTTGGCCACCTTAGTCCCCTTTTTGGTGAGACTATAGCCTAGGGGTAAAAAATAGGCTACTAAGTCCTCCAATTCCTTGGTCATATGGAAGGGGATCTTACTGGGTCACAAGTCTAATGGGGAAACAATAGAATTGTTGCTACAACATGTTGAACCATGCATTATAGATGCCATAGGGACTAGGAAAATCCCTGCTAATTATTCAACTTTGAATGTATCACTTCATAGTTCAAATTCTAACATTTCAACTTCTCATCACACCAAAGCACTTCCATTTTCCTTTCATGGGACCTTAGGGAGAGAACCCAATAATTCCGACATGGGGGTGAGATTGGACCACTAGCTACATGTTGGGAATGAGTGGGAAATGGATGAGAATAGGACCTTCATGGAACTTGCAGTAGAAACAAATAGGAAATCATAGGAGAGTAGGTTGTATATTGGTGGTGGTGGTTGGGAAATGGGTCATGGTGGTGGTGGTGATCACATGTTAGGATTCCATCAGGATAATTTGCATACAAACCCTTCAAAGCATCATCAACATCATCATATGCAACAAGGGGGGGTTCAAAGATAGGAACTGTAGGTTGTGGTGGGGGTGGTGAGGATTAGCGTGACAATTATTTGAGAAAGAGGTTTAGAGAGGATTTGTTCAAGGAGGAGATTACAAAATCCTCCAATCCTTTAAGAAGACAAACACATGAGATGGAAGCCACTGCAAGGATCCCTCAAACTAAACCCACGACTCTTTCCATGTGGGATATGGCCCATGTTGTAGGTTTGGCCAACAATGGACACATGCCTAGAGGATTTTATATGTTGTATTTTAATGCAAGTTTAAGTAGTACAACTGGAGTCATGGCTAGTGGATAGTCAAATCCCATTTGGACCTCCCCCCCCATGAGACCTATTGGAACTACTACAACGTATGGGATGTCGGATGGGGCCTCAAGTCACCTTGCAAGCACCAAAATATGTTTAGGCCCTACATGTATAACTAATCTTCAATACCCTCTTTGTTTCATGCCTAGGATCACTATTCCAAGTGTAGGAATGGGGCTTGTGTTGAAAGGTGTTAATGGCAGGGAAACCTATCTAGGTATGTTGGCTACTTTCAATGCCTACTATAATTGTTCCATGAATTCAGACCACCAATGTATGGATTCATCCCATCAAAAACATCAAGGTGAAAACAATGGTGATGACTACCTAACCAACTCTTTGCAGACCTATGTAATAGAGGACCGAAAAATATGAAGATATTCAATTTAGTTTGGGTTTGATTTTTAGCTGCTTGGGGGTTACATGTTTGATAAGCCCCACCTTGGACCAGTTGTATACATATGCAACATTGGTTATTAGATCATAAAGTTAAGATGTATTAGTAAGCATATATGTAGCCAAATCAATCAAGAGGGGCACGACCCTAGAGATAGAAATAACTCAACAACAAGTGCATTAGAAATAGTAAGAAACCCATGAACAAGAGAGTGCAACATTATTAAATGTTATAATTCAAAGTTTCCTAGTAATAGTGATCATAACAATGAATCTAAGGGAGGCGCTTGTCGTAGTATAACAAAGGACTGAAAAATATGAAGGTATTCAATGTAGTTTGGGTTTGATTTTTAGTTTCTTTGGAGTTACATGATTGATAAGCCCCACCCTGGACTAGTTGCAGGCATCTACAACATTGGTTATTGGATTATAAAGTTAAGATGTATTGGTAAGCATATATGTAACCAAATCAACCAAGAGGGGCACAACCTTAGAGATAGAAATAAACCAAGAACAAGTGCGTTAGAAATAGTAAGAAACCCATGAACAAGAGAGTGTAACATTATTAAATTTATAAATTCAAAGTTGTGTAGTAATAGTGAGCATAACAATGAATCCGAGGGAAGCGTTTTTCGTAGTGATAAATGGTTGATAAATGGTAAAGATTTTTTTTTAGTGAGAAACATGGAGATAACTAATGGGAATTCAAGATCACAGATCTTTGAAATTCAAAGATGTTCTTCGATGGGTGGAAGGAACAACAACATGGGAACTGATGCACCTTTAGAATGTGTATATGAATCTTTTGGCAATTCTTGTAGAGACAAAGGAAAAGGCACACTCGGAATCTGCAGATATGGGCCCTTTATTGAAAATAGCAATGAGAGGACCTATACTATCAAAGAAATGGATGTTTCAACGACAAAGAAGCTCCCTAGGAAAGGTGTAACATGTGACTTAGGATTCGTAAATGTGAGAGAGAAGAATCGGATATAAAGAAAGTTAAGGAGCATGATAAACTTTTAAGGAAAATGTTGGATCCATATATTGTTTATGACACGATACAAAGAAATTGTTGTAATCTAGTTGAAAATTATGCTATCACAAATCCTACAAATATAGACAAGCACAAAATCTTCCGAACTTTGATGATTCAAATGTGATGAAATTCCTTGTACAAAATACAAGTAATCACAGGGTTTACCATATAGGAGAATTACTTCTAGAAAATGCATTGGTGAACTATTTGTTGTATCAAGACAACGTGTATGGATTAATTGAGATTGATAAATTAACAAGGCAATGGAATAAGGAAATGACTACATACAAAAGCCTTTTTCTTAGCAAAACTTTATTCTAATCTTGCAACATCTTGTACCGAAGAATCCAAATTTACTTATCCATTAATGAAGCAACATTTCATCTTTGTAAATTTGTGGAGTCAGTTGCTTTTGGTATGCCTATTTACAATTTTTTTTAAGTGTTAAAAATGTTGTTGTATCAAAGGAGTTCTCTCAGTTGATATATTCAACCAAGACAGGTTCAGAGTTTGATTACATGCCAAATTATAAGAACATGGTTGACTCATGAAATTCTTTTTTAGCTGCCACTATGGTATCTGACAGTTTAACAAAGATAGATAATAGTTTCGTTCATTTGAAAAAAGTTTTTCAAAAGTCGAGGGTAAGTGATTCTGTCTCAACACGTGATTGGTCTTTTTCGGTCCGTTTCCATTACTTATGTGGTTGCTTGTGGACCTTTTATGGTGATAGAGAAAAATTTTATAAAGAATTTCAGAGGTGCGTTTCTATCCTAAATGGTAACAATCATGTAAATAGTAATAGAGGCAATGTTATGCTTCCTTATTGCAGGGTTGATAAGGAAATCTCATTGGAAACAGTTGGGCATGGATATGGATTCTTCAATTGAGTTTACTACTTTAGATATGTTGATCTTGGCATATGAAAAAGCTAATCCAAAGGACCTTGCAGTATTGTTGAAATGCCACAAGCAAAGGTTAGAATTTTTTTGTCTTGCTGTTGGAGTTGTAGAAATACCATCACCAGGTAATGTGACAGAGAATGACTCAACACTTAACGATTGCAGCCTTACATTTGAATTGGAGAAATAAGAGGCTAGGAAAGGTCACCTGAACAAAATGGTTGTAGATGAAGTGAAGTTAATATCTAGATGTGCATCTCAGATAAGAGAAGAGATTGAAGAGAGTGAAACTCCAGTAAGTGTTTCACCTTCTAGATTTTTGAACAATATTTACAGGTTTCTTGGGAGTTTCAAACATGCAATATGAACAATGATGACTTTTATTAGAAAAAAAGGCCACAATTACAATACATTGGAGTATATTTTCACGTATTATCTAGTCTTTTTATCGAGTGATTAATTGCATGCAAATGTTGTTTGAACTTTGCATGAGAGAAATTTAAAAGAAAATTAACCAAATTTTAATGCAGGCATGTTTTGATATCCCAAACACATTACCGGGGTAGGTGCAATGTTTTCTCTTGACTATAATGTGTGTTTTCATGAGATCACTTCCTTCTCTCAAGTGTTCTGGTTTACCAAGTGATGATCCTAATAAACAACTAGAAATCAGTTGTTTTATTGATGCAATTGTTTCCTTTTGCAAACTTCAACATTTGGACTTCAGTATATCTGTGAAAAAGCATCTTCTTTTCAGTTTGCATGACTATAAGTGCTCTTTTTTTGTTGATGTGTTAGTCTTCTTAGCCTCGGAGGTTAGAGAGGTGTATTGTTTTATGAACCATATGTTTATGATATCTATCTTATGAATGTCCTTTGAGACATGAATTAGTTTATAGGACCGATTTTTTGGAATAAAAAATCGAATTTAATAAGATATATCAGGGTTTTAAGAGTTTATTTTCTCAATTAAAAAACTCAGATATGCCTATTTTGTTTTAGCTATCATGGGATACTATATATCTCAGAAAGAATTGTAATTGCAAATTCCTATGCGTCACTTTCTATTGGGTTGATAAGTGGGGCATTATGGGGGAAGTGATTTTCGTCTTCTCTAGTTCGACATAATTATTTTGGTTCTCAAATGGAACACTTGTGTTATGTGTCTTTTTTTGCGGACAAGTTGAACTACTTGTAATAGTGCATGAATTACTTGAATATCATGGACTTTGTTGTGATCATGGACTTTTTTGTGCTGGAAAATATTGTGAGAGCGATGAAGGGATGTTTCTGTTATTAGTTATCAAGAATCTTTTGGCATTGGAGATAAAACTGAAAAACAAGTCTTAATTCTGCGAATTGCCCAGATTCTGTAAACCAAAGCTCAAAATATGTAACTAAGAATTCCCACCTTAACAGTAAGTTCCCCGGTGCATCAACTGGAAACCAATGTTTTGATGGGCATGATTGCATCTTGAAACAAGAGGAAGTAATTATGCGGAAAGAAATTTTAGTAGGGAGAAAACTATCGCATGTACTTCTGGAAAAAAAGTTGGAAATGTTGAGGATATTGATGAAAGGGTGAAAGGTTTTTATAATATTTGTAAAATGTCTCACTGTGATAGAAAAAAATGATAAACACTGGACCTGGGGATGGCAGAGATAACCTTGGTGATGTTGAAAGGAAGACAATAGATTTGGGTATTGATAATGCATTGGATCAAAGTTTCTTTTTCTTGTATGGTTTGAATGTTAAATGTGATTTGGATACATCAAAACAGGATGATCTAGTTGTTCACAGAAACACAAGTTTTGGAGACTATCAAACAAAGGAGTAGTGTAGTGATGTATTTAAATATCTCCTACCATATGCAAAGGCCTATTCAATGAGTAATGTTGATGTTTAGTCACTTTGTTGTCTGGTCATTGTTGCATCTAATCCATTAATTTCTAGTATTCTAGAAAGAACTAAGAAGATATCCTTTCTTAATAATAGTTGTCTTTATGCTACTATACGTTGTACAAAGAGTAAGGTTGTTCAAACTTAGAAAAGTCTTTAGGAATATTCACACGTAGTTTCCACAACCACTCGAAGAAGTTTCGAATAGAAATTTTGTGGATGCATTTCTTGAAGATCCTAATTTTAATGAAGACAAACTTCGTAATATGGTTATTCTTGGAGCAGTGTTTTAAAAACTGGTGAACTAGAACCAGAATCGATCGGTTTTATCGATTTGATGGTCGACCAGTTCAAACCGTCCAGTTGGTTTATGATGGAACCGACTAGTTTGGTATCTAACCGGCCGGTTCGATACCAAACCGATCAGTTTTGTTATAAACCGGTCGGTTCGGTCCCTAAAATCTAAAACCCCCTAAAAGTTAAAAACTAAAACCTAAAACTTAAACCTAAAACCTAAGATCTCCTAAACCCTAATTCTAGTCTATAAGACACTCTCACTCCCCTCTAAGTGCCTCACACCTCTCTTGTTCAACATTTAGATGATGAGTTTGAGGCCAAGTTCGATTCCTTTTCAGAGAAAGATGATGATGCCGAGGGCGAGGATGCTCATGCCATTTCTACTTCTAGCAGTAGTGATTATTGATCGTTGATCATGTTGATCAATGAGATAGTGACTTGTAGTCTTTAATCTTGTTAGTATGTTATTTGATGTTGTAGAGGCCATTTAGAGCCTCCTTGATTATGTATTTATGTTCTGATCTCTAGATATGTATTGCACTTGGTGTCGTTTTGATATATTCATGAGCATACTTTGGATATGTTGTCTCTAATACTTTGGAAACGTGATTTAAAATTTTAAAAATATATTTTTTTCATCAAAATTTAAATATTTTATGTATTTTTTAAAAGACCGATTCATTAAAACCAGCTCGACCGGTTCATTACCGGTTTTGGTTGGACCCTCGACCGGTTCCGGTTTTTAAAATTGTGGTTTGGAGGGAACATAAGTCATATAGTCATTATGCTTTTGGAGGGATCCTGACCATGTTCAAGCCCCATTAACTGAGAGGTATGTTTACGTTGCCATTTATGTATTTATATAATAAGATTTTTTCGTCATTGGGGATACACAATAATTGAGAAAACATTTCCCACCTCTATTTCATTTAAAACACAACATAAATGGAAATTATTGCCAAGGAGTTGGAAATATATGTTACAAGTATGATACATGCTAAAAGTATTGATCCCAACGTTGAGCCATACTTGGAAGTTTACGAGAATTCCAATTCAAAATGATAGATAAATATGTGATTGTGTAGAGTCCAAACATGATTGAAATCAAGCCATGAAATAAAGATTCCTAGTAAATACCTCCATTGGTTGCTATAATTCATGGAGCATATGTTAGGCACTAAAGCACATGACCAGACATAAACTCATCCTACAATGTTTCAGTAGGATCCTATGAATTAGTCCCCCTAATTTTCACCTTAAATCCCATGCCTTTCCTCATTTTCTTCTATAATATACTAGTATTATCCCATGTTGTTCTTCCAAGATCCCACCAAACCTCCATGTGGGATCTAGTTATGTTCTAGTTTCTCATTCTACTTTTCTCAAATCAGTGGTATGTATACACTCCCATATTCTTGCATGTATAAGAACTGTGTGGAGTCCACGAATCTTCTTCCCAACATAGACTCCAAGATTTGAATTAAACAATCATCAAAGAATAATTGAAATTCACCAGAGCATCTCGTATATGCCTAATAGAGAAATGGATGGAATTTAAATGGGTATTGCTTGAATTTGTCTTGAAATGGAAAATTAATATCCCTTTCTCATGTCTTCCTAATTTGTTCCCGCTTTGGAAAACCTGATTTGGTTTCTAGTCTAGATTAATTTTCACAAGTACAAATACTTGGGTTCACTAATTAGTAATAACTCCCTCATAAACCTCTCTAAACAATTTTTGGTGGAAAAATTTCCCTCTACCCACCATGAGCTTGAGACAGAGTTCTCATCAGTTCCACATTGTTATGTAATTCAATGAAATGGACCCCTTCCATGATCCAGTGACACACCCAATATCCGTGCACCTATAAATTATAAATTCATCTTCAAGAAATTCAATATAATAGTTAACATTTGTGCAAAGAACATCTACTATTACAAGTAACTTATGTGAAAACCTTCCTAGGATTGGCTCATTTATAGTGTAATAGATACATCAGTGGACTTGAAATTGGTATTGTTTGAATTTGTCTTGAAATGGGTATTGTTTAAATTTGTCTTGGTTAGTTATGACCAACAAATTAATATCCCATACTGTTATTTCCTGATTTGATCCCACTTTGGTAGACCCTACTTGGGCTCCGAGTTCAACTCATTTCACAAGCACAAAGACATGGGCTCACTAATTAGTAATCACTTCATCATAAACGTCTCTAAACAATATTTGGTGGAAAAATTTCCCTCTACCCAATGTGAGCCTAAGAGATTTTATTTTAGCAATTTCACATTGTAATTCAACTAAATGAAATGGTATACAACCATTGCACACACAATGTTCAAAATATAAAACCAAAATCCCATATTTCCTTTAATATAGTAAACATATTTACTAAAAAAAATAAGAGATTTGTTTTAGCAATTTCACATTGTAATGCAACTAAATGAAATGGTATATAACCATTGCACACACAATGTTCAAAATATAAAACCAAAATCCCATATTGCCTTTAATATAGTAAACATATTTACTAAAAAACTACTTCCGACAAAATACTAAGCATTTTTTTGGAGTAACATAAGCACTGATAAAAGAAGGCAATATGGGTAAACCCAACTCAATTTTATTTTCTTAATTTTTGGAGTAACATAAGCAGTGATAAAAGAAGGCAATATGGGTAAACCCAACTCAATTTTATTTTTTAAATCACAGGAAAAGAGACGAAAAACATTAATGATATCAAATGGTAATTGAAAATTCCATCTTTGGATGATAAAATGAGAAAATACAAAATTTGGGCAAAATGATGAGCATATTTGGATTGACATTGGAAATTAATAACAAAGGGAAATTGAGAAAGTATATTTTCTGGCCATTGGGTACTTGAATCTACAATCTAGATGTGCAGTTGATTCTGCAGAAGTGAAAAAATGTATAGAAAGGTGGCTTAAACCCTACTGAAAATCTTCAACATTGAGGTTCTTAGGTAATGAAGTTGGAACTGACCTAGCCTTTGTTATTCCTATTTGTCAAAGGGTCTTGAATTTGCAATCTGGATGAGTAATCGGCTCTCCAAAAGAAAGAACAATGTATAAATCTTCAGCATTGAGTTTCTTAGGTAATGAAGTTGCAACTGACCTAGCCTTTGTTGTTCCTATTTGTCAAAGGGTCTTGAATTTGCAATCTAGATGAGTAGTCAACACTCCAAAAGAAAAAAAATGTAGAGATAGATGACTTAAAACCTACTAGAAATATTCAACAGTGAAGTTCATAGGTAATGAAGCTATAGTCACCCTAGCCTCCATTGTTCATATCTATTGAAGGGTGTCACTTCTTAATAATATATTTCCATAGGAGGAGCACAAGAGGAGGAACATAGGGTTTCGTTGTTTTCCATAGGAGGAGCATGGGAGGAGGGAGGAAAAATGAGGTGAATTCATTTCCCAAAGGTTTATAATTCCCCCGCCCCCATCCCCAAAATCCCTAGCGCCCCACCCCCCAATACTTATATTGGCGGATATGATTAAAAACCCCCCTCCACCCCTTATTATGCATCAATATATTGCCTTAGATTTTGACTCTTTTTATACCTTCTTTATGAACAGACGTGTTAATGTGTTTCCTATTTACCGAAGTCCCCGTGGGTGAATTTGATGATTATTTAGAAGTTTATTTAACCATTATTAGTTTCCTCATTTTCCTTTGAACCCTCCTTATCCTTACCATATAAGAACATAATAAAAGCACACGTGTTCAATTAATTAAAGAATTATGCACGTGCACACACACACATTATTTGCAAGAAAACCTCACGAGGAAACCCAAATGATGTCTCTCCACATTTGTTGAAGGCATCCCTAGTAAACCTATTGGTGTAGACTATTACACCTAGCCTAGAGGGATTTGAACCAAGCACAACATAGAACTAGCCAAATGCCTAGAAACAATGGAGGAGGTATGGGGGTCAAGTCCTCAAGTTGGTTTCCTATGCCTATGTGTCCCTCACTCGATGTTCCTTCTAGGTCAACGTACACTAGCTTACATGACTCGCTTTACAATGGTTACCATCCTTAGAATGAGGCGAAGTGCCTAAGTGTTTCCCAGTAATGTGTTTTTCCAAGAGGATTCTAGTAGGGAACCAACTGGAAATTAACTATCCAAATGCCCAGAAAACATTGGTGACACTAGAGGGTAACCAAAGGGATGATTCCCCACATTCATGAAGGGAATATTTGGTAAACCTACTATTGTAACCCCTTCCTTGAAATATTTGGATGGAGGGTAGCTCTATTACTAGCCACAATAGCAACTAGTAATGAGGACCTCATGGTGAACTCAACCCCTAGTAAATCTTTTGGCATAGACTAGTGCACCTAACCCAAGGGGATATGAACCAAATACTCACTAGCATGAACCACATGCCTTTCATAGGTAATCCTAAGGGATTCAATGGGATTTGATATTTTAGATGTAAGAGGAAGACCAAAACTCTATATTCGACATCCACGAGTCTCTAGTATAAATAACCAATTTTCCAATCAATACCTTTACAAATCCAATTGATGTCTCTATCATGACATAATTTATATTGAACAAATCCATCATGATAATGAATGTTGCAACATCTTTCTTAATCTCAAGATCCATACAATAAATCTTGATTTTGACATGGTTTCCCAGCTTCTCAAAGATATCTATTGACTCAAGGAAAATGAAAATGAACATAGTCTTAAATATATATTTGACAATGTTTCCCTTTGAAATATTAATGGATGCAACTGGTAAAATTAGAGTAGTGCAACAAAAGCATAGTGGCTCCCACTATACTTTTTTGTCATATATTTGTTTTTCAAGATAGTGAAAACACTATTTAGATACTTTATGGCATGTGTTTATTTTATGAAAAACATCATCTAACACTGCTTATAAGAATGATCATGATTCATTTCATTAGTTTACTTCATGGATAAGGCTTGAATCCTATTTAATAGGTTCATTGTAAATATGAGTGTTATTAGAGCATTATAATTTTAGTTTCCATTTTGTTAAATCTTTGAAGTTGTAAGCTTGTGTGAGTAAGAGTTTCGAATGAATTTAGAAGCTTGAGAAGGCCATCCTTTGTAGACATCTTATTGAGTATTGCTTTAATTTAATTTAATTTCATTTTCCACGTGTCTCTGGACACTTCCACTAAGCATTGCAACATGGTGAATGAAAAGGGTGTGTGTTAGGTTTAATTTTCCACAACATAGCTCCAAGTCCTATTAAACATTTTCCATTTGAAATAGGATGATGAATTTGAATTGTTCGTCGAGGTCGAGTTTGGATCTTGAAGTAGGGGGGTTCGATGCATCTTTATAAAATTATTTTGCATGATATGTAATTTCCATTGGGAGGGGTGTTTTAAAACTAGGAAATTTGTATTTTATCTCGCAATCTAAGCCTTACGACCATTGATTAAAATTTCTCTCCATGTCAGATCCCGCCATGTCATTAAACTCCTACATGGGGACATGGATTCAATGAGGTTGCGAGAATCCTACAATATTTGATTTTTAGATAATTCATATCAATAGTAACTAGTTCTCTATGAAACTATTTCTAAATAAATTGACTTTCTTTATGATGACAATACTTTTTTGAAAGAACAAAGTATTGGGTTATGGAGTCAAAATTTGCATCTAAATATAGTTGTCATGTCTTTGAAACAAGCAAAACAAGTACGGTTGGAAATATTCATAGTGAAATTTGTGGATGCCATATTGTAATTTTTAATGCCATAAAAAAATTATTTACCTTCTTTTCCCCCTAATCATGCTACTTACTAAAAATATTAGCCTGCCAATATGGTCTCAAACCTTGTTTTCATAATCAAGATTGCACAATCAACGTGTAATACATATTGGAATTTTTTGTTTCTCTCTAGAAATCAACCAATATTGCAAGGCTATATTAACTTACATATATAATGACCAATAATTTGCATATATAATGATCTTGCATGTTCAAAATCCTATTAAAGGTCTTCAAGCACTTCAAGCATAACAAACAAGTCCATTAAAATACATGTTAACCCCAATCTGACACTTTTCCCAAGATGATGAAAATTGCATGGCATGGTCAACTAGTGGACTATTGTCTTGATATGAAAGTTGATGAGAAATCCTTTTGGCATAAGGGACCTACATATATGACTATATTTCCAAAATTAGTCAACAAAACCTTTCTTATTGCAAAATGAGGAAAAAATTGCCAAACCCATGAAAAAGGATAAAATTGCTTAATGAGCTTGAAAAGTATGTGTCATTTGATGGATATGCACCCCATAAGGAAAACCAATGGTATTAGGGTGTAGTTTTTTATATGGTGAACAAACCCATATTTTCATGATCTCTAACACAATGTTCAATTTCTTGCCACGATCTTGCCAAAATGCTCACAAAGTTGATTTGTCACTTTCTATCAATTTTGAGAAAATGTGCATTATGAATTTTTTTATGTGTTGAGTGGAATGTGAAGTATATATATATATGATAAATCATGTTTTTCCATGGCCAAAAGTGTATAGTGATTCCTATAAGGTTAGGTGGATTAATGATGCTAAACTAATAAGGAGACAAAACCCCTACAACTACATACTTAAATAGGGATCAATGCAAATTAGCCTATGAAAACATGAAAATATACCTACCCAATCTAATCAGTGATAGTGGACTAACTAGGGAAAATGTCACAAACAATGTAGCCATGTAAGTATTTTTTTTAGTGAGTGGGTGTCATGCATGCATTTGATTGACAAGGGAAACATGAACATGTTTGAGTACAAGATTAAAAAGATTGGAAACCCTCCCTTTGAAAATGACACCCAAAAGGGGGACTAATAAGATTGATTGAGGTCTCAATGGAAATAGTTTTTTTAGTGCATGGGTTTCATGCACTTGTTTGATTGACAATGGAAACATGAACATTTTTTAGTACAAGATTGAAAAGATTGGAAACCCGCTTTTTTCAAATGACACCCAAAAGGGGCTATGATCGATTGAGATCTCAATGACAATAGAAGGCTCAACACAAGACATAAAAACATTAGTACCAACACAAGTAGGAACATAATAAAGGGAAGAAGTGAACACATAACCAATTTTCCATATTTGTTCCATTGTGTTTCTTTTTGGAATGTCTCCTTCATTCGAGCTTCAAAGGGATCAACATAAAGAATCACATCATTGAGACATTTGAACCCACCACCAAACATAGAGAATGAAATTAGACATTTTCTTTAATACAAAAAATTCTAAATTTCACTGGATGATTGGAAGTAACATCAACAAACTCATCACTATCATCCTTATTGTTATTGATGTCATAAAGTTCATTTTTTTCATATTTTAGTAAATCTGAAAAGATAATATATTGGCAATCTTCGACTTGAGGACATCAATCCTCTTCTTATTTTTCAACTTTGCTTGGAATATTGAAATTCCAAAGCCAAAAAAGTGTATCTCCTTCATGATTATTCCCATATACCATATCTATAAGAGGCATATGAAAATTTTCATTATGATATGAAGGGATAACCAACAAAGCATCATTGTCAAGGACTTAAGAGTCTCACCCAATTTTTTTATTTTCATCATCTCCGATCTTGCGACACTATGTTGCCTTAGCCATAGTGGCTTGACCAACCTACACCTACTACAACTAGGCTAAGTCTCTTCGGTTAAAGTATTCCCATAACTTCTCTTTAAGCTACAAGAGTTAGATATACAATGTCAAGGCTTACACAACTTAGATCATCCAACAAGAAATAGAAATACATCCAATCACAACCTTAAAACATCCCAACATTACTTATACTTAGCCAATATTATAACTTAACCAACATAAGAATACAAGGAATAGTAACATTCAATACACATAAATAAACCATAGAATACAAGTATGAATGGGCACCAAGATAGGTGCCTTAACTCTTTATTATATAAAGAATGTTAGATATACAATACATGAGCACAACCAATCTACATGTGGCTCATTTATAGACTACAATTACAATGGAAAGTAGCCTATAGAACTATCTATCCAACCCCTAAAGAAACCACGGGTCTGCCTCCTACATGTCCTATTTTCATCTCTTTGTTACTTAGCCAATGCAAGTCTTTTGTTATGTCCAAGCCCTAAACTTGACACAACCGCAAAACACTTGATGACTCTTGCCTCTTACAACTTGATGCCTTACCATTTTGAGGTGTTGACCTACTTGTATGATCTTGATATGCACTTGAAAACCCATTTGTTTTAAGGTTGACCCAAGTTCCATTCATCATCACTTCACATTGACCATCCATCGAGTCATTCTGAATTATCGCAAGTAGTGTCAGGTTCACCCAGATCATCCCAAGTCCACCCAGTTCATGCCATCTCACCTGGTCTATCCGTCTAACCATGCCCAAGTGCACCCAAGTGGGCCAATGCGTCCAATCACATCTCAATCCATCTGAAGATAACTTTGTAGGCTATGGGATGATTCATTGCTTTGGGTCCACACATTTGGCTCGTGCACCCAAGGCATCCCAAAATATGTATAAGGAAACATGGATGAGTCAACACTCCATCCATTGATCGAGAAAGCATTGAAACCTTATACAACGACTCTCCATGACCATATTGGAAACATGCCTACTTCCATCCACACACATAGGTCATACATCCTCCACCACAAAACTTGTTTCCATCCTAGCAACATACAAAAAACATGTGTATAAGTGCTCTGAGCTTCCATTTCTCAAAGCCTCAAATCTTGTCTTCATACTACCACAATGCCTCCTTCCTTTCCCAATTTTCCTCCTCTTCGGGTCTATCTTTCTAGCAAACAAAGTACCCATGTCTTCAAGTTTTTCGAAGTAGGAATCCCTCTGTGCAAGCATTTCCTCCACCTCTATCTCTATCTAGTCTACAATCAACATGGGGGATGTAAATGGTGCAACTCTACTAGGATCACCTTCATCAATCCTAAAAAGATTTAATTAACTTATATGGAAAATTGGATGGTGATGTCTCGTGTGGTTTGGAAGCTCCAATATATAGGTGACATTTCCAATATTCACAGTTATCTTGAATGGTACTTCAAATCATCACAACAAAGCACCAACCATGCCACTTGGTGGCTTGAACTTCTATCTACCCAACTTAAGTAATATCAAGTCAAAAACTTGGAATTATTCATCCCTCCTATCACAATTTGACCAACACTTCATCCATTCAACCACATTCATCAACTGGACATGTGCCATCTCCAATTTTTCCTACCATCCTTTTATGAATCCCAAGGTTAATGGGTTTCACTAATAATAGCCTTGCAGAACTATATGTGGCATCAATGATTGTTTCCCATTTTCCAACTCAAATGGACTATATCCCATCATGGAACTCTTTTGCATGTGTGTAACTAAATTGGGTAGCATCCAACAACTCTATTTAGTTTATTTGGTTTTCTCACAGAAAATGACTTAAGTAATCCTCCAAAAGATAATTGATATGTTGTGTCTACAAATGATATCTCAAACTCATTTGTAACTTGGTTCCATAAAGCTTAAACAACTCTATCCAAAACTATCATGTGAACCTTATGTCTCTGTTAGACATAATGCTCAATGGGAGACCTTGACACTTCACAACATTCTTGAAAAACAACTTCAAAACTTCCTTTGTAGCACAAGGAACCTTCATTGGCATGAAGATGGCATACTTGGAAAAATGGTCAACAACTACCATGATTCCATTATACCCTTGTGGGATCAGAAGCTAAGTGATGAAGTCCATTGAGACACATGCCGAAGGTCTCTCCAACACCAAAAAAGGTTGTATTGGATCGACTTGCATCTTGGTGTCTACCCTTTCTTGTTGGCACGCAAGATAGGTCTAGATGTACTCTTCCACATCTCACCTCATATGTTCCCAATAGTAACCTCATTCCAGCAATGCCATAGTTCTTCATTGCCTTGGGTGGCCAACCCAAGGCGAATCATGGAAATCCATTAAGAGTTGCTTTCGAAGGTTAGACAACTTAGGCACACATATACGCTCACCAAAGCAAAAAAAAACATTGTCCATCCAAAAATTCCTCATTTTTCCTTCCTTCACTTGCTTCATGATGTTCAAAATTTTGGGAATCTTTTGTGATCCCTCCTTTATCTTCTTTGGAAGTCTCTTGAAGCTCATGTTTGAATCCCATGAGCACCGACAACTCATCCTCCTCCAAGGTTGAAAGTTGCACCTTCCTTTTTAAGGTGTTTGTTGCTACTTTCAAATTTCCAAATTGATACTCAATGGTCATGTCAAATTCTGCCAAGAAATATTTCCACCATTCCTACTTGGGTGACAACTTCAGTTGGGTGGAAAAGTATGTCATTGCCACATTTTTTGTCTTCACAATGAATGTATTTCCTAACAAGTAGTGCCTCCATTCTTATAGGAAATGCACATTTGCAACCATATATTTCTCATAAACATGGTACCTTTGTTCACAATCCTATAGCTTTCTTCTCTCCTAGGCCATCAGATGACCTTCCTTTGACAACAATCCTCCAATGGAAATATCTGAAGTGTTCATATGTACTTCAAATTACTGCTCAAAGTCTAGTAGTTTCAATGTAGCTGCTAACACAAGTCTACACTTCAATTCATAGAATCTTGCCTAGCACTTCACCATCCAATTCCACAGTTTTTTCTTTTTCAACAAGTCATTAAGTGGCACCGAATTATTAGAGTAACTTTTAACAAATTTGGTTCTTCCCAGTCCTCAATTTCCCTTATCTTCGCAGGATCCATGCATATGCATGCTTATCCTATCCAATGGCTCGAGAATCAAATTTTGGTCTACCAAGACACACTTAAACTTCTTTAAGTACATTTGGTTCTATATTAGTTACTTGAAGACTTATGCCAAGTGCTTCTTGTGGTCTTCCATGTTCTCATCAAACACCATAATTTTATCCATATAGACAACCACTAACTTATCCAAGAACATTTTGAACACATCATTCATCAAGGTAAAAAAGGTTGTTAGGGTATTGCACAAGCCAAAAGGCATAACAAGAAACTCAAAACAGCCATACCTTGTCACCATGGCTATATTTTCCTCACCCCCTCACATAATCCTCACTTGGTAGTAACCCTGCCTCAAGTCTAACTTTGAGGAAAAATTGGCCTTAGCCAACTTATCAAAGAAATATGTGGCCAAAGGTAATGGGTGTCAATTTTTCAAATGGTTTGCTTGTTCAACACATGGTAGTCCAAGCACACCTTCAACTGTAGGGTGCCCTTATTCTTTTGTAAGAGGATTGGTGTGCCATATGGTGACCTAGAAAGTTAGATGAATCTCACATCAACAAACTCAGTCAACTACCATCTCAACTCTTCCAACTCCAGTATAAAAAGTTGATATGGATCCTTGGACGAAGGGTGCAACCTCGGTTTCAACTCAGTACTACGGTCAATGGTGTGCTTGGGTGGGATCACTTTTGGAAACAAATTAGGTATATTATTGATGAACTTGTCCAACAAATTGGCAAGTTCTAGTAGAAAATAATTCCCTACTTCACCCTCATCCACTTTCCCAATGGTTGTTGCAAAAGTTGCAATTTTGGGCTCATTTCTACCCTTTTCATGCTCAATGTAGAGAAACTATACACCATTTAATACATCTTCCTTGTTGATGTGCACACAACACAAGTCTTCCATCCACCAAGTATCACCCACTTGTCCACAAATGACATGAGAATATAATGCATTCTCCTTAGGAACTCTTTCCCAAGCATGAATTTAAAGTCATCCATCTGCAATAATGTGAAGTTAGAATGGAATTTCCACTTATCCAACTATATGTGAACTACAGATGCAACCCCAATTGTTTCCTTATCCTTAGAATTGATTGCCTTGATTGAATCACGACACGGTCTAACTCTAAGCCCGAGTTGATTTTCCAACTCCTTCCATAGGAAGTTGTGTGGGGCACTCAAATTCACCAATGCCCAAAATGTTCTTCCATTGAGGATCAAATCCACATAACATAGTTTATGGGCACTCCATCCTTGTTTTCTAGCCAAGGTTCCTATCTACTACAAATACTTCTCTAAGGCTTGCTTCTCCCTTTCGTCTGTTGAATCTTGTTGTGCACAACCTGTTAAAAGAAATGAACAACAACAAGAAGGAAAAAATGCCTTACCTCTACCTGAAGTGGCCTACCAATGGGTACTAAGCATCACCATATTCAAAATTTTTATGGGGGAATGCCTTGGCTCAAGTACTTTTGAACCCAAGACACTACACATAGTGTCTTCTATAATTGTTACATGCATATTCACTTGATTGAAGTATACCCTAAGGTGTGGTGGGACACCTGAATAGGCTACTCCCAGATCAACCATGACTTGTAGTTATAACTTAGATTCATCCTCCACCTTCATTCAACCTCTAGTGCTTCACAACACTATTTTAGATTATTTTCTAAGGGATTTCTCCAACACCTTTTCTAGGTGTTTCCTCCATGAGCACCTAAACATTCCAGGAAACTTCCTGGATAAAATATGATTCCAAAGCTATCTCAAACTAGTCAAGTCACCCTCCCAACATTTTTCTTCCCTCTTAAACATGGTGACGAGTGCCCAATAGAATTATGAAACCAACTTCATGACGAAGTTGAACTCTAATACCACCTACAATGGACATAAGATTCTGACCCAATTTTTTTTATTTTTGTCATCTTTGGTTGTGCGACACTATGTTGTGACAATCATAGTGGCTCAACCAAGCTATGCCTACTACAACTAGTCTATGCATCTTCACTTAAAATCTACCCATAACTTCTCTTTAAGCTATATAAATTAGATGCAATGTCAAGTCCTACACAAATTATATCATCCAATAAGAAATATGCATATGTCCAACCATATCCTTAAAAAACCCCAATAGTACTTATACTTAGCCAATATTATAACTTAGCTAACATGAGCATACAATGAACAGTAAAATCAAATACACATAAAGAAACCATAGAACACAAGTATGGATAAGCACCAAGATAGGTGCCTATGTTACATGTACATTAGAGGAGAACGACCAATCTACCTACAAACATATTGCAATTACAATGGAAAGAAACCTATATAACTATCAATCCAACCCCTAAAATAACCACAAGCCTGCCTCCTACAGGTCCTATTTCCATCTCTTTGTCACTTAGCTAATGCAATCCTTTTTTTGTTCCCAAACCCTAAACTTGACACAACCATAGAACACTTGATGACTCTTGCCTCTTGCAACTTAATGCCTTAGCACTTTGGGGCATCCAACCTACTTATATGAGCTTGCCATGCACTAGAAATCACCTTTGTTCCAAGGTGTACCAAAGTTTCGTTCATCATCACTTCGCATCAACCACCCCCTGAGTCATTTTGAATTGTTACAAGTTGTGTCGAGTTCACCCAAGTCATGCCAAGTCCATCCATGTCATACTATATCATCCCAAATCATCTGGTATATTCATTTGGCCACACCCAAGTGGGACAATGCATCCGGTCGCATATCAAACTGTATGAATGAAAATCTATAGGCTTCAGGATGATTCACTCCTATGGGTCTGTGTTTACATTAGATTGTTCTCCTATGTCTTGGGTTATATCCAAAACAGAGTGATTGACCCGAATAGAACAATCTTTAATTAACAATAGAATTTAAGTAGTAATAAATAACTAACTACCTACAAGAGGAATGATCACATACCTGATTTTCGTAGTTTGATGTAGATCCCTTTCCCAAGTCCACACTTCAAATATTTCTCTATAATACTTCCTATAACAACCTGCACTAAAAAAAAAACTAAGTTGCATAGGAGTTAGTTATCATAACTAACTAATAACTTCAAACATTAAGCATGATTAATATGTAAGTTTCCA
>JASDQU010240530.1:92825-103968 GCA_032191745.1 Picea mariana | reverse complement strand
TGCCAGAAAATTCGAAGCTATGTGGCGAGGCCCTTACATCATCAAACAAGTGTTGGAGAAAGGAGCCTACGAGTTAGTAGGTTATGATGGCATTCCTTTAAGTGAACCCAGAAATGGGCTTTACTTAAAGAAGTACTATGCTTAGACTATCTTTGCATGAGTCCTTGTATTTTACTGTATCATATTGTTGTGTGCTACGTTTGTGTATTTTTTCGTTACTCGGTTTCTACCCTCGACCGCTTATCTTGCATTGTGCTTGGTTTTCAGATGTCGGAGTTTTCATTACCCTAACTTGGCTTCGCCGATGGCGCTATTCATAGCACTCAGAACCTAGCTTCTGCTGCATGGGAAATCTATGCACCCACGAACAAACTTCTCAGACTACATGGTGTTTGCCTCGGTTGTGCAACCAATAATATAGCAGAGTATAGCACCTTCATTGAATTCTTGACTGATGCTATCTCACTTGGGATTCATCGCCTGGTTATACGACTTGATTTGTAGCTAATAGTGCTACAGTTAAGTAATGTCTATGCTATTCAAAGTCCTACTTTCTTACGGGTATATTTACGAATTCACTTCTTGGAACGTTATTTTGATTATATTGAGTATCAACACATTCCTAGATGTCTAAATACATTATTTGATGCATTAGCTAATTATGTGTTAGACAGACATCTGAGACATTTATAAATCCAATCACACATCACATGTATTATACAAAGCAAAATAAGCTTGTAGAAGCCTCATGTATATATATATATATATATAACGATCAAAAGTTTTTACAAAAAGATTTTTTTTCGTCCGAAGACCAAAATATAAAAAATGAATCTCATAGCTTCTACAAAAATGGCATCATGGATGCTTCTCTCGGTAACACACTACTACTTGTGCTACCCTACAGAGAAATTGTCTCAATGGACCAGCCACGCCTACATTATGGCGCTGGAAATGCCTCAGGACCTCGTCGATCGACATATCTGGGATCCCTGCAGTCAAACCCTCCAGATTCTGTTTGATTGCTTCATAGTCATCTGCATCCTATCCTGCGACTACTGTTGCTTCCCCTCGCCTCTGGACAGGGGATGTACCTGGGGGAAAGAATGGCCCTACATCTGTATGGTCAGGATATTTTTGATTGGTCATTGGTTTGAAAAACACATAAAAATATTTAATATTTTGAAAAATTTACAAAAACACTATAAAATAAAAATATCTTTCTTACCTAGTTCCCCCCACTGAGAACCCTCAGGTAGCACTAAGTTAGGATCATTGCAAAAATCCAGCCTGACATATGCATAGTCATTGATCATCAATATCTGAGGCTCCATCTAATTGAAAAATGTGTCATTATATCTAATAATGGGGCCTGCCACATGTCGGGACATGAGATCACACCACTGCTTCATCCGTGGATCTCGTGGCACTGGTATATTCCAATCTACCTATAAGCGAAAGTGAGGGAATCTTTCCAGGAAGAAAGATACCAAAATGGATACGTACCCAAATTGTTTTAGATCCCCGTTCTAGCTCTTGGTCAACTGGCTCTTCATACTATGGAGAAGCCCATCACACCAGTTAAACACATGCGGTTTCGTGCATTCTATCGCATACTGGAAATAGCTCTGCAGAGCCATGTGTGGAGAAACACTCCCTTCCATCCGTGTAATGGTGAAAAGGATGGTTCTCAATGTCAGATCATGAACCCCTCTAATAGCCACCTTACTCTTGCGTCGCTCGGCCCCGGGTTCACAATAGAGTCTAATGTATTCACTCATCGGTAAACCCCCACCTCGACCTCCTGTCAAGGTCACTTGTGCCCCACGAAGGGACCACCCTATTAAGAAGTATATGTCTTTGATGTTCAGGGAGAGCACATGAACACCCACATGGAATACTTGTTGGTCCATGTCCCACATATGGACTAAATATTCCAACAGTCTCAGCTGGGCTCTCATGCCCTGGATCTTGAAGAATTTTAATAGACCACACAATCGTAGGGAATTTATGGTGCCCGGATCATTTAAAGCCATTGCATCATCATCTTCATGATCTCTTTCTCTCCACTCCAACATATTTTCAATCAAAATACCTGAATGGAGATGAAAGAAAGAAGTTAACACCTTTTATTATCATAAGTTAGAATTATTTTTGGTCCACCGTATATTTTTCTTTTGGGTTTTATGCCACCGCGACTGGGCTTTGGTTATAGAGTGGGGTTTCCATAGGTGAACCATTAGGCACTTGCGAAAATCCTTGATTTCCGCAGGCCCCGATATAGGGCACCTGCGGCGGCCCCAATTAAAATTCATCTTTCAACCAATTAAAATGAATTTTAAGCCATTTAAAAGGAAGAAGACTTATTGTTTCTCTGTAGACTGTTCACCGAATGATTGCTCGAGCTCTCCGCAATCGACCGCCG
The DNA here is from genome assembly GCA_032191745.1 of Picea mariana. Taxonomy (NCBI): domain Eukaryota; kingdom Viridiplantae; phylum Streptophyta; class Pinopsida; order Pinales; family Pinaceae; genus Picea; species Picea mariana. The sequence continues at coordinate 101,543 of JASDQU010240530.1, read as the reverse complement.
AAATACAAGGTGAAAAAGGGATTTTGGACAAAGTTTTTGGTCAAATACAAATGAAATAGTGAAAATGAGTTCTTATCCCTATTTATCTCATTTTTTACTTTTTCTAAATATATTTTATATTATTTGAATATATTTTCTCAAAAACCTAATGGTCTCGTGAGTGTTTTTTCTCGCAGATAGGCAAACTAGAGTTCCGAACAATGAAGTATGGACAGTGTTTTGCGATTTTTTTGTCTTTTTTCGTTGCATACACACCTACTTTTTAGGGATTTTTAGAAAAACCTCGAGCTTAGTCTTTGTTCGTTCTCGTGCTCGAAAAATGATGAGAACGTAACCGAGTATACTTTTGTCATCTTTTCGTACTCGTCATGGTAAGATGAAAATAACGAAACTTACGGATTAATATTTAATCTCTTTTCACACTCCTTAAAAAAATGAAAAGATTGTCAAGCAAACTCGTTCTGTTCACGCTAGTAAAAGTATTTGAATAAAACGTTCGATAGGCGATAGTTTATCACTTTTCGGTCCTATCGAACTATTTCACGAAAAAGGAACTGAGAGAGTTCTCTTTTAAGTGTTTTTCCAGACTCTATAAACATGAAAAACCTTTGAGTTTCCTATCTTTGGACTCGTTAACCAAACATCGATAGACCCATACGAGACAAAACCACTCCTTCTTAGGGTTCGTTAAAAATACTCCAAGGGACTCGTCTGAAGGATGAGCTTACATCCACAAGCATATGTTATCCTCCTCAAGCTTGTGAAAAATAAAGCAGTACTCGCGATAAATTGTGGGGGAAAATTTGGGAAAGAGATGTGTCTCTATATTTGTGTTAATGGTAGTAAGCATCGCTCTTGAACATGGAACCCCCTTTATCATTTTAATCTGGGTTGGGAAATCCATTTTCCTCTCGTCTGACTTTCTGCAAGTTCATACCTTAGGTCATCTTTGGGTCGATGTTGTCAATCCTAGTGTCATGCCATCCATATGTTCAAGAAAAGTTCAACCACGCCCTCTATTGAGTCGACCATCTGCAATTCTCAATTCCTATCATGTCGGCCTTCATTGTGTCCATTCCAAATCATATTCATACTTTGATTTACCCTAAATTTGTTACTTGTTTCATGTCATTTGATGGGGGATACATCAAGGCCCTCCTGTGACGAGTCTTTTCCTTTCGACTTCAACTCATTATCCAGGAACAAGACTTAGAAACTATTTAGTGCCTTGGAGCTTACATGCCTCAATGGCAGGTTTCTTCACTCTCGATAGTGGATTTACATCATTGATCCCTGATCGAGAGATTCCATCGAGTGTTCAACCTCAACTCATCTATTCACACTCCTTGGATTGTACTATCGTACCTTGGGGTTCATTGACATTAATGGTGATTTCCCTCGCACTTGTTAATGGATTTCATTAATGACCAGTAATCGAGTGGTTTCTAACCATGTTCGACTTCAACACCTGTAATCACATGGCTAGATTCGTACTAACGGACCATGGGATTGAAGATTCTGGACTTCATCATTTTTGGTCCAGGTTGCGATGGAGTATTTGTGATTTGAATTGACACATAGATCCACTTTGTATGTCTCGTGGCTATGTCTGTGTCTGAGTTTTCAAATATATAGATCCACAGTGTATTCCTGGTGGCTATGTAGAATCTTGATGACATGGATCCACAATGTATAATTGGTGGCCATGACTTATACTTATGATTTCAATCATTTATAGTTTGAACATGGGAATTCCTACTTCGGACGTGGTATAATATTGTGCGGATGTTTGATTGTTTGCAGGTTCCCAATTGGTGTGTTCCTTGTTCTCAAAACACACACGCATTTTTACAAAGTATTTCAGGTGTCACGAGTTCCAGCCTCATACTTTGGGGGGAATTTTGTTACACATTATTTTGGTCATTCTAATGATGATATCACAGACATGTGTTCAAGCTCTTAACATGACTTTTTGCCTGAGAAAAGCAACTTCTTTCCTCCTCTACAAAGGATGCTTTTTAGAAAGGGTCCACAGGTTGCTCACACTACACAATGCGGAAATCTATCATTTTCGCAAGCTGCTCTATGGCTAGCCTGCAGGATTTCTGCAGGTTGCTACATAGGCAGGGTGTGGCGGCGTTCCAAAGCTAAAAGAGGAAAGAGGTTTCACGAAGTTTCTAAAAGGAGAATCTTCTAGAATGTGAGGTGGCGTCCATGTGGTTGAGATTCTACTGGTTTCTCTGATTTGGTGGGATAATTGTCATCCTTTTAACCACTTCACATTCTCCTATATAATCATGGGCTTCTCATGGAAAAGGTTAAGCAAGAAGAAGTAATATTAAGCAAAGAATTGATGAAATAATAGGCTAAAGACCGTGTGAAGAATCCTTCTCTTACTGATGCTTGAGGCTTCCATTTATCCATCAAGATTTTGTGGATTATCTTCATGTGAATTTCATAGAAAGTGTATGTGTGTGTTGGAACAAAGGACCACTAAAAGGGAACTTGTGACATCAAGGAAATTCGGTTGTATCTTCTACTTTTCATTAATATAATACAGTGGCATGTCTCTTTCCCATAAAATGATTAGTGTTTTATTACATGATTCCTTGATCACATGTTTAGGTTGTCATTGAATTCTACTATTGCTACTTTCATGTTAGTTGGTTTGTGTTGTCACAGATTTGATTCTACAAGAGAATTGGAGTGAAGCAGGGACAACAAAGATATAAGGAAGTGATTCATAAGGTATGTTATCTATTTCTCTTTGGATAGTAAACTCAATGATTGCAACTTAGGGAAAGTGTCTTGCTCCATTTCATTTTGTTCTAGATCCAAGTGGATCTAGGGGGATCATTTCATGTCCACATCTACTAATTTACCCAATAACATGGTTTTTGTCGAGAAAACATCAAGCTTGTGACCCTCTTATCTTGGGTCAGGTTTGGTTTTCAGACTAGTCAAACAAAAAACTCTTTCTCTATTTCCCCACTTGCACGAGATCTACCTCTATTGCATGAGCTCTCTCCATGCACATGCACACTCCTCATGTTCTCTTCTCTATTCTCTTTCTCGTGCACGCCCTGGTGCACCTTTTTTCCTATTCCTCTTCAACACATACCCGTGCATTCCCTGATTCTCCTAGAATTTTCTCAGCTTCCCTCTATTCTTCTCAGGGTGGTCCATGATTCCCCATGGACATACCTTGCCTTCACTCCCATGCATTTACATTAGGAGATATTACTTCTAAACTACCCAACCAAAACTCATAATTGATTTTCTTCAACTACAAGCTAGAGGAAATTATGGTATTTCCCCTAACATAGTTCAACAAGATGGCTTGGGGTCCTTTAACACATGAATCCCCTTTCTTCTCCCTCATTAATCCCTCTCGTGGTATCATGGCCAGTATGTGTGCTCCACCCACAGTCAATTATGCGACAAATTTCAATTAAACAATAATACATTTACAATGTTTATATGCCATGGAATGGAAATCATTAATCACGATTAATTACATATAATTAGGGGATTAAAAATGGGGCATTGCATTCCCCTCCCTGTTCAAAAGGAACACCATCCTCAATGTTCTCTGCATCTCAACAACACCTGCCATGCCTTCATCTTTTAACCGCTTCAACAATGTCTTTCTCTTCTCAGTCTGGTTCTCTCCCAGATTCTTGACATTCCAATACATGCCTACAACAATATCAAACATCATGCATGTTAACAAAAAAATCATACATAATAATTTCATTGTTGTTCACAACTTTGAATAAAATGTGCATTTCAACACAACACATATCTGTGAAATTCATGGATATGCATCCATATGGTTGACACATCCTTTCTTGTGGTCACTCACCTTCCTGGTTCAGGCATCCCCTTCTCTATTGCACACTCCCTCGAGTGATCCATATTTCCTACCAAGGATTTCTCGCACAGGAAGGGATCAAAGACTTCACAGAGTCTTACAAATGAGGTGTCCCTATGGCCCGATTTATCACAAAATAATGATCAATGGAGATCAAGGCATATTGGAGGGGTTGCATGTCACAACAATGGCCCTTTTTAATTTTTCCATCTTAGCAGCCTTCGTATTTCCCTCTAGGATAGTGATGTCATTTCACCTATATCACATGCACACAATAATAATGAGATATTTTTTAGAAAAAATTCATTCAAAAAATCTTTTCCAATCCGCTCCCCACATATTTCAAATTCCACTTATCAATTTTCAAATCTGTTCCATATAAAAACTAGATTCCACAAGTATGAGACTTCCTTCTCATAATATTTTTTCTCTTTTCAATCAACATGCACCAATCTTCCTTGTGGACTTAATCTACTACCACATTCAATACCATCATCTTGCAATTTTCAACCTTCACACAACCAAATAAATTGTTAAATAATCATGCACATTATATTTTCATTGCACACTATGCTTTCCATAATGCAATCAATCATCACAAGAAATTAAACCAATGTGCCAATTATCCATGGCCACATTCACACAATGCATCTTTGTTGGTAACCAAGGTGCCAATATTCATGTCCACCCCATTTCTATCTTCACCATTTTCATAAATATGTTGGAATATTGGAAGGTCTTCCTTCCATAATGGGAAATCCAATATCTTCCCTCTTTCCTACAATATGCATCTCCTCCATGAATTTAACCAATGTTTTGTTTATGATCACTCTATTCATAATCATTATTGATTAATCCATGCATTCATGACACATTTGTTCATGAATTCCATGCAAGGATTTTAACCATCCTTGATTGCCAAAGGTTCCTCCCTCCATCACTCAAGTTCTCTTTACTGAATCATATCCTGCTTCGGTATTACTAACATGCAACAATCAATCAAAATACAAAATGTTTCATTAGGGATCCTTACCCAATCCCTTTCAAATATCATGTCACATTGGCATGAAAACTTTATACCTACCCTGTTTGCTAGCAACCTTTCTGATGTTACCTCATCAATGGTGCTTCATGGGGATTCCTAAGGTCCCTTCACCAATTCTTTGATCAACATACATGTTTTCCTTATCCTTTGTACGTGATTATTTACCATTTGAAACTATCTCCTCATCAGGTCCAATCTTTCCTACACACAACAATCATAATCAAAATTTTATCAGTTGTCATGTTAAATCTAAATCTAAATGTCATATCACTTTTACATCAACAAACATTTTCATCTATGCCCTAACAAATTATTTTCACTCTACCCATTTATCTTTAATGGGTTTATAGGTTAAACATATACATATTCAATTTTTTTACTTTTACACGGCCCTCAACGTTTCTTTCTTTGCCTATCAATGCATATATATTCTAGATTTATATGCTCTAAATCAACAACATACAACAACCTTTTTCAATGTTAATAAATAATTAAAAATATAAATAAATTGAGGAATTTTCATTCACTATCAAGGCTGCATTACTTGGCCAAATTATTCATCATTCAACACCCTGATTGTGCCTTCATTAAGCTTTAACTGCACTTTCATTGCAGTCTTGTCCCCAAATATCTTAGCATAGACTTGTTATTTCTATTTCCAAACCTGTGACCTCTTCCATAAATATGGGCCTATAAAACCCTTTTGGCCACAAAATTCATCCACTTACTCATAAGAGGATAACTAACAACAAATCTATTCCACTACAATTCCAAATGGATTCTCTTAATTAATTATTTAATCACAAATAATTGTTCATACAGGCTCCAACCTTTACATAAGCATTAATTCATAACTGCAAAAGTGTTGTTAATCCATGTTGATAGGAAACATTACAACTTATTAAATAATTTTATTCATTCTCTAGAATTCATATAGCAATTAAGGATTGTCACCAATGTTCAGTTCTAGGTTCTTAGGCCACACAGTCTCAAGTCCATACTCTTTGTTCTAGAAATTTGGCCTCTATGATTTTCCTTTAACCTTATAGGCTCAATTATTTTCAGACTAGGCTTATACAAACATTTCCTTGTGGCCCACCTTCGGCCCATCCAAGCCTAGAGTTTGAAATTTACTTTGATGCCACTCTATAACACACCCGACCCCCTAATTCTTACTTAGGCTGGTGGGGTGTCAAAATTTCCTTTTTCAACCTTCTAAATTCTATTCCAATCCATAGCTCCAAACTCAATTTTGAGTCCATAAACCAATTTTTCTCCTCAAGAGATTTCCAATGGTTGTACTCGAGCCCAAGTTCGAGCTCTAGTTAGAAATTTATGGCTTCCTTAAAGTTTCTTGGGCACTCTCCTCATTATGACATCATCACAACCACGTGGACCTATCCAACGCCTACATGATGACATCACCATTCCACTGGCACACACATGGACCTATCCAAATTTTGCTTGCTTATGTGTCCTACTGTCGACCCATTGGACACAGGCCATCGGGATTCCATGCCCGTAATGTTATCAGAATACCCTCCATCAGAAAACCCTCATCAGATCGTTGATATTACCAAGCGCATGGATCTATCCGAAGCTCGATAAACCACTAGACTCTCCCTTCTTTGGAATTGCACCGTTGGAAAACCCTCTTGAACAAGTCCTTCCAAAATAAAGCTTCTGAACGATCTGACGTTCCAAATCATTTATGATAAAAAATATTTATCCTTCTGGATTCCCTAAACCAACTAATCTTTAATGGAGCCTCATGAATCCAACAGATCCAATGCTCATGATTTATTCAATTGGATGGCCCAAACCTCTTCGGTCTAAAAAGGTATGCGAACCTCGGTCGGCCAGACATGTTCGTGTAGAAACAAAATACTCCCAGTTATATTCCAAATGAATTATTCGGATAAGACACTTTCCAAGGGTTTGTATGGTTGACTACCCCCTGATCCAATGATCTAGATCTTTGCAGATATTTCAAACCATGCAATGTTTAATGGTTATGTTAGGCTCTGACAAATTTTAAACGGACAAGTTCTACAACCAAATCAATGGCTTAGATATTGTCAGTTTGACTCTTCGACAGATCGATGGTTCTCACCCACTTGGGCTCATTCCTTTGGGTTTATCTTTATCGAAAGGAACCAACCATGTCAAATTCGTATATATTTCCAAAAAATGCCTTCCAACGGCCCTTCGGGTTTCACCAACTCGTCTTGACCTTATCACTAGAGGAAACCTATCCCCCCCTCCACGTGTCAACAACCATGTGGAAGCCTCCAATATGCCTACTCTTGCTGACATGTCCCTTGACATGACATTCCCTCAAGGCACACTGAATCGACAAGATTACATGGCATACCTTTCTTCCACATTTGGCCCTTCCAAGACAACTTTCTCGTCTGATAGATCAGATAGGAAACTCATGCCGGCAAATGGATCAGATCATTATGGTCTCTCCAACTGTGCAATATTTACTTGGTCACTGGGTCCGACAGATTCGATGGTCCAGATCCATATCCCACTAATCCAATAGCTCCTGCTCGCTCTCGAGATAAGGTGACCCATACTGAACAATATAAACAGCCTGGATCCTTGTGGCCTCCCAAGTCTGCATGTTCTTTAACTGACCCCTAGGACCAAAGGTCTAACAGGTATTGATATGTTCTCCCATGCATCAATAACTCTCGTTCATTCGGGCTCGCACTTGTGGTCTAATTCTATCGGGAAGTCACATGACCACAACATATGAGTTATTTTCACAGCTCGAAACCCGCAAGGCTTGTGGCCTCACACCTTCATGCTCAACCCTTCATCAAATTATTTAATCTCTCCACATCCTGTGACCCATAGGCCATGTAGACTAATCCTACCATGAGCCTACCCTCAGATCTTGGCCCTCTCGATTGAAAATCTCTAATGAAGAGTCAATATTTACCCTTTACCTTAAACGAATGCTCAAGATCAACCCCCGACACTTAGTCCATTTCACCCCAGAACCTAAGGCATCTAGTATTGTGTCCTGCCATAGGTAAACTACCACTATGGAATCCACATTATCATTACCACATTGTCAACACATGATTCAATTTCATCATGACATCACTCCTTAGGGTTCCATATCTAGGTTTCACATCCGAGGACATTCTATTTCAAGGAGGATATCGACCTCTACGAGATTTACCAGCCTGCATGCTCAATTTTTTTCACTAAGGTAGTTCTTTGTCAAATCCTTAACCAAAAGCTCGGATCCTCTATAGACACATTCACAAGAAGATAACCTGTTACGCAAAATCTCTAAAAAACACTAGAATCACACAATCATGAACTCTAAGTAGTTTCTCGGTAAATGGGTTCTCAACCATAAGCAATTAGAACTTATCAACACATGAATCTATCACATAGTGAGATACTAGGATTTCAAAGGAAATAAGCCTAGATTCCTTCTATATGCTTCCATTGTCATTCACATATGTTACACATGGTATTAATCCATAGTTTAGATTACTTATTTATGCATTCAAGAGATGATAAAATGTATGGAAATTGATCTTTACACACAAGACATAGTTATAGCACAAATTGCTACATCTATGCATTTGTGACATCGCCCAACCCTTTTCCCTAGCTTGCTAATCAAAATCCCAACTTCCCTTAACAAATTCACCTAAAAAACATGACTTTTGCTTATATCTGTGGGCTTCCTTTCTGCAACACGTGGAATTCATGCCTTGCTAGCTTGTTGCCTGTGGATGCCCTAAAAAAATGTCAAAAATAAAATAATTCC
>JASDQU010240530.1:70361-86883 GCA_032191745.1 Picea mariana | reverse complement strand
GAATGTGTTCATCATCAGTGGTCATTTTCCCGAGATTCTTTGGCTTCTTTGGCAGTCACAACTCTTCATCTTCTTTTTCAGTTACAGTCAGTTAGTTTTGTCTTCTTTGGCTCCTAAGCCCCTTCCTTCACGTGACCTTTGATGGTTACCTAGGGCCAATCACTTCGGGACTTCGTATTTTGGGTCATCTACCGTGAGTCACCCTGAATCTCCCAGCTCTCGATCTCCCCAACTTCGGAGTGGAGCTTAGTGACATGCTAGCTCCTCCCTCGATATGACCTTGGGTGATGAGCTCATGTGACCACGCGATTGCGGGCGCGTCCAAAGGTGGTTTAGAAAAAAATGATTTTTGCCTCGCAATTTACCTCGAGCCTCCATGTATCTTTTCTCTAAAACCATGGTTTCGATTGCGGCCCGCCCTCAACTCATTAATGTTCGCACAACTTCAATCCTCGTTGTTAGCAACATAATTCAGCCCTGGATTGTAGCAAAGGTAAGCCCAATACCCATCATTTTTTATGTCACAATGAATAATTTAAAGGTGGTCTAATGGACACAGACTCAGGATGGTATCGTTCTAACTCAAAAAATTGGGTTGGAAAGCACAAGAAGGTGAGGTATTGGTCTAACTTCAGTCAATAATTTTGGTATAGTGGTGAGTAGGGGGAAGAACTTGAGGAGAGTGAAGAGGTCTACTATGGACGTTTGGTTTTCCAATACCCTAAGGAGGAAAAGCTTCAAATACAAGATCCTCTTGAATTCACGACTTCGAGAAACTGAAAATGCTATAACAATAATGAAATCAAACATACATTACATTACAGTCACAACAACCTGACTGGATCATCCATGCCCGAGCTCTCAGTATCAGAGGGAAAAGAGAACACAAGAAACTGATTAAAACTAGCTGCAATGTTACTGTGATCAAACCTACATCAAAAAAACATAACCACCCTCGACTAGATCATCCATGCCCAAGCATTCCAACACAACTATTACAGAGAGACGAAAGGAAACTGACTTACATTAAACAAGAAGTCTCAAATGCATATACATAACCAGAGAACCAGAGTGTTCATTAAAACTTTACAAATCAGGAGCTTAGCTCAACCATCGACCCTAACAAAATATCAAAACTGAGTATTTATACTCAAAGAAACTTTCTCTGTTCAGAAGCGCACTCTAGTCATTACATTCGAGGCTTAGCGCCTGCATCTTTCTCTGTCAGATTGCACTTGCATTCTTCTGTCAGACGTAAGATCAGATCAGTATGGGCTTCACAAGAAAATCCATGATGGGGGAACTTTCAGCTGATAGACTGCCCTCCACGACCAGAATTTCCATGTTTTCCATTTATGTGGTGAATCGAGGCTTCAACCACCTTCCCTATTTTCATTAACTACTTTCATTGGGATTAGGATGAATCTCGACACCCATGAATGTTCCAGGCGAGCTCACGGCTCCTTCAAGTCAATTCTGGTGCCTCGAGGCCACACAGATCTTTCTCTATGACCAAATTGGGCGCCTTGATCCTTTGCGCAGCTCCTTTCGTCACCCCACGTGACCACAAGACCTGACCTTGTGCTTATCCCATATGAAATTTTGGGATTTCTCATTTTGGGAGTTTTCACTCCCCTTGATTTCAAATATCCCGATGCTCGATCCTGTGAAATGACCCATCTAGATCAGCGGTCAGAATTTGTTTGACGACCAAGATCATTTCCTTGAAAAGTATCAGTCATTCATTAATCGATAGGTGCTTTCCCTCTCTTTATGGCCCAACTTTCATATGATTGTGAGCCCAACTTTCAAGCGCATCACAATTTCGTGTTTCACGAACTCATGTTGCACTCCTTGCTCAAACTTTCGAGTCACAAAATCGCAACGCCATCAGATCAGGTGGTGCACGTCTCTTTGCATTCGACGGCCTAGATCATATTGTCATTTCAGGATTTTGGATATGGACACTTCTCACGTTAGCCTTCTCGAAAAGACTTTCTTTGTGGCTCGGATCTGGTGCCATGCGTCCTGCTAGAATGGATGACCTAGATTATTTTGCGACTTCGTGTTTCGTGAGTCCTCATGACTCTACCCTTTGACGCTATAATCTGTGTAACTCTATGACCCCAATCACCTGATGACAGTCGATTTGATATGCTCGATGGATCTCTGCCATCAAAAACTGATCTTCCTCGCCCGCTTGATTTGAGTTTATATCAGACTGCTTCATGTGTTGCACTTGGTGCTTGTGACTGTGGCCTGCGTAGTTTACTTGAATGATTGGATGAGGGCTCAGAAAAACAAAGGATTCAACAACATAGATAAAGAGAGAAGTGGTCGACTTTAGGAAAAATAGAAAGGCTTAGGGCCGACACTTCTCAGGCAAGCCGACAAGGGAAAATAGGTCGATCAAATGGATGAAGGAAAACATAAGAAAGCTACAAGATGAGAGGACAAACTTACGATCAGTTCTGCAAAAGGAGGAGAGACAGGAAAATTTGTAGACTTAGGTAGAGACCAAAAACTCCAAAGTCTTTGACAAGTTTATGTGATAACATTTGGCTCCACAGGGGATGACAGGCTCCCTGCGAGCTACCAAGAACGTGCAGCTTCAGTGTCTTTGCTTTGGGTTATGGAGTCTCCTATTAAAAATAAAATAAACATAAAACATAGATGGTATTTACAATGGTGGGGTTCCTATTGCAAATTTAAACAAAAAAATTATTTAGGAAGTGCCCATTTATAGGGCCACCAAAAACTTCATCTCCCTCCAAATTTTGCAACCTGTAAGTATTATTTTGCAATACCTCAGAAATATTGAAGGGACCAATCCAAAGGGCTTCGAATTTATCATGATTTCCCTTGTCTTGTCTGGGCGCATCCCATCTGGGAAAAATCCTCTTTTCTTACTTTCCTGTCAAAATCCTCCTTGATCCTTCGTTGATGGTCATGTGCTTTGTTTGTCGTCTACTCTCTAGTCTGATGCACCTCTACCAGCTAATGTATTCTCCTGATCATGTCATCAGGCTCTTCCTGGCAGTCTCAGAAGAACTTTTCCACTGGAAAGGCGAGCTAAGAAGGAAAAAATTATTCAATCCCATATACAAGTTGGAAAGGAGAGATGCCCAGGGACCTCTTTGTTGTCACTCTATCAGCCCAGAAATAAAATTTGAGATTTGAATCCCATGCTTTCTTGTTATCCTCTAGTAATATTTTGATGATCTTTATCAGGATTTTGTTAGAGGATTCTGCTAATCCATTGCCTTGGGGGTAGTAGGGGGTAGAGTGGATCAATGCAATCTAGAACTGCTCAAAAAACTTGATCAGTGGTTTAGCCTTAAAGGATGTAGCATTGTCAGTGACGATTCTGGTTGGGCAACCAAACCTTGCTATAATATCCTCCAGAAAACCAATGATCACCCTATGAGAAGTGTTCCTTGTGGGGATAACCTCTATCCACTTGGTAAAATAATCTGGCCACTTGAAGGAGGGTGAATCTCCCCAATAAAATCTAGGCCCTAATACTGAAAGGGACCTGAAGCTACTACGGGCTCAAGTGGCAAAGACTTGAGCTGCTTCTTCCCGGATAATTTCTGGCATTTGATGCAAGCCCTGATTTTTTCACAAACATTAGTGAATAGAGTAGGCCAGTAGTACCGACCCCTGAGAATTTTGTAGGCCATGGGTTTCCAGAAATGATGTCCCCCACATAAGCTACCATGAAAATCAAACATAATCCTTTGGGCCTCTTGTGGGTCTAAACATCTCAGAAGAACTCTCATAGGGTCTTTCCAATATAACACCTAGTCAATAAGGCAATATCTAATTGCTTTGAGATTTAAATCTCTTGCCTTACTCTTTCCCATACCATCAGGGGGCCTTAACTCTTGTAGGAAATATATAACGTCTTTGTACCAGGCACATTGTTCCATTGGAGGATTGTCCTAAGGACTGCTATCAGACAACTCATCCTGTTGATCTTCTGAGCAAGTGTTGATGAAGTTAACCCCCAAAGCTTTATAATTAGATTCAACCAACAATTTGGCTAAACCTTGTCCTTTAACTAGTTTGGTGGGTTTTATTTCCAGATCAAATTCAAGGATTCTAGCAATCCACTTGCTCCTTCTTCCATCTATGTCTGGTTGAATGAGAATGTCCTTCACAGAAGCTGAAGGAACATATGAAACAATCTTCAAATGCAAAACATAGACTTTGAAATCTTTGAGAGATTTCACCAAGGCATAGGCATGTTTCTCCATGATGTCGTATCTGACCTCTGCGTCTCTTAGTGCTTTTCTGAAAAAGGAGATAGGCTTCTCCAACCCTCTAACATTCTTCTGCAACAAAACGACTACTACTGTATCAAATAAAGCGAAGGAAAAAATTAGAAAATTCTTGGAATAATCAGGACTGATCAACACAGGTGCCTCAGTCAATGCCTTTTTTATTTGGTTGAAGGATTCTCTAGGCTCAACAATACATTTTACTTCACTCCCCTTCCTGAGCATAGTTGTGATATGTTTCACCAATTCAGCAAAATTTGAAACAAACCTTCTCAAAAAAATAATTTTTCCCAGGAAAGACTAAACTTCCTTCCTGGATTTGGGAAGTGACAAGGTTTGGATTGCTTCCACCCAGCTAGGATCAATTCTTACTCCCTCGGAAGATACTATGTGTCCCAACAATTTTCCCTCTTTCATGGAAAATAAAGACTTCCTGGGATTGAGGGAGAGACCAAACCTTGTTTATTTCGAGAAGACCTTTCTCAGATGTTGACAATGCTCTTTATTGGATCTAGAAAAGACTGTTATGTCATCCAGATAGATGACCACAAATATATCCCTTTCTCCAATGAAGGCGATGTCCATGCCTCGCTAGAAGGTTGCTTCTGCGTTCATCAATCCAAAGGGAATTTTGGCATACATGAATGTACCCCAAGGAGTGGTGAAGGTTGTCTTTTATCTATCTTCAGGTAAGACAGAGATCTGATTGTAGCCTAAAATCCATCAATCATGGAAATCCTAGATGCACTTGTCACCCTTTGCAATATGTGTTCCATCTTTGGCAAAGGATAATTGTCTTTTTTGGAGCTTCTGTTCAGGTTTCTGAAATCGAAATAGAGTCCGGTTTCTCCGTTCTTTTTCCTCATCGGGACCAGGTTTGCCAGCCATTCAGAATATCTCAACGGGACAATGATTTGGGCGTCCAACATATTTTTTACCTCCCTTTTCATAATAGGAAGCAACATAGGATTTATTTGTCTTAATTTATGCCTAAATGGTTTGGCCTCCTCTTTCAATGGGATCTTATTCTCAATGAAGTTGGTGTCATATGTTCTAAGGTCTTCATAGGTCCAGGCAAAAACATCAACAAATTCTCTTAATAACTCAACATACTTGGCCATTTATTCCTTCAACAAGCTGCTTGACAACTTGATGAATTTTGGATTCCCCTCTGTGCCAATATCGCATTCAACCACATCAATATACTCACTTGAAACTTTACCCTTTGCAGAAACATCATTCCTGTCAAATAATCTTTCCAAAGGAACTAGTCCCTTTGGGATATGATTTCTAGGAAATTGGACAATACGATGATCACGATCTTGTTCAGAAAAACATCAACAGGAGGATCGATTTTAGAGTCAGGATCTTGATCAATATGCAATGCTGAAAACTCATCAACAGTTTCCAAGAACCTTTTGATCTCAAGATCATCCTCAAACACTTTCCAATGCTTGACGTTGTTAGGTATGGAGGGTCTATATTTCACTTCTACATGATACCCAAGTTTAGGTGGCATAGGGACTCTGAAGTGGCTTGCTGAAACAACCAGAGAATTGGCCATGACGTTTTCTTCTCTAGGAACAAATGAAATGTTGAAGGCTAAGAAAAATTTGTCTACCAGATCCCACACTTCATTTCTATACGATCTAAGTCGAGGGTGTTTTGCTTGGTAAACATTTTTGATCTACTAGACAATCAAATCAACATCTCCAAACACTGATATCTCTTTGATCCCCATGTCCTCTACAACCCTTAATCCCAAAACAAGAGCTTCATATTCTACCACATTATTGGTAGTTTTGAATTCTAACTTGTAGGACAGAGATATAGTTTCCTGAGCAAGGGAAACCAAGACTATTCCAACATTGACACCTTCTTTAGAAGAGGATCCATCAAAAACATTTTCCAAACAGAGGTAATTGGAGGATAATATCCACAAAGTGCAATGGAGTTTTTGATATCAAGAGGAGGTTCAGGGGCATCGGTGAGCTGCAATAAGTTGGATCCCAAATCAGTATCAAGGGTGAAGATAGGATGATTGGTGGTATCTGCTTCATCACTGATAATGTAAGCCAATTGAGCTTCTGTGTACAATATTCTATGTTCCCCTCCAAACACAGGAATGGTATCATATGTGAGGTCCATTTGCAATGTTCCCCCAAGCCTTTTTATCCAAGATCTTGACAATAGCATGCCAAACTTGGGAGGAACATCAACTACCATGATATCCATGACCACACTTTTCATGGGCATCTGGAATAAAGTCATGACCAGATCTTTGATGACCCCAAGACATTGCACTCTCCTCGAATCAAACAAATATAAATCATGATAAGATTTAGTGATTTCTAATCCAAGTTCTTCCATGAAAGTTTTGGGCATGAGATTATGAGATGCCCCTGAGTCCATTAGACAATTATGCAACACCTTGGCATGTATGTTCAGTGATGTATAGAAGGGAGGGGATGAATCATCTCTATATTCTACCATAGGACCTAATATGACCACTGTCTTTTCTTCTTGGAGATTTACTGAGTCCATGGAATAGCAAGATGGCTCAGGCTACAACAACTTAGAGAGGGATTTTTTGAAATATCTGTTCTTAATTAGCTCTAAAAGGGGCATAGGGATCCTGATCTTTTGGATTTCATGCTCAAAGCTAAAGGAGCTAGGCGGCTTCAAAATTTCTCTTACCCCTGGGACAAGACCTTTAGCCATTGGTGGGGAGTTCTGAGTTTTCTTTTCTTTGTTGTTGTTTGTTGCCTCTTTAGCTGGCTTCTCTGCTCGATAAGGCTAACCAGGGATGTTAGACTTCCCTTCTTTCTTCTTAGACCTGAGATTATACTTATTAGGGATACTATTGGTCTTCTCCCCTTTACTCAGCTAATTTATCTTATTGTCCATGAGGGACTCCTCATAGGCAGATTGAGTTAGATGGGGAAATGGGAAGGTGTCTTCAAGACAATGGATTTCAGGATCAAGATCTTCTTCTTCCCTTTCCTCATCATCAACAAGGTTATTTTGGAGAGGGGTTTGAACTTTCTGATCATCTCTATCTTTGTTCCTTTGTTCTCTTTCCATAGTCTAAGGAGCATTTTTATTCAGCCTCCTGAAGTTGCCTCTGTTATCAACATTTTGAGTATTTTTGTATGTATGCTTCCCCTCTACTTCCAATCTTTCCATTCTAGTGGAAAGTGATTTTAGTAACTTGGTAACTTCATCCATTTGAGGGGGGGGAGTGGAGGAACCAGAGGTGGAGGCTTCAAGTATATTCCTTGGTATGTCTCTATCAGTATTATTTCTGATTCAGTTGGTTGCCAATACGTTGGACTCTACTTCCAAGGCTATGTCTTGCATATGAGCCAAGGAAGTAGCTCTTATTTCTCTGAGCAGGAGGTATAAATCGGGGTCAAAAGCACTAGCATAAGTGATTTTGGAAGAGGCTTCTATAGGATTTATCTAGACAGGGATCTTATTGTACATCTTATTGAATCTTTTGGAGAAATTGGAGACAGATTCTTCTTCTTTTCTCTTTAGGGACCCGAACTCTGTGATATAATACATAAAATCTTTTTTATCCCCCCCACTTCCTCAAGAAAACATCATCTAGAGATTCAATCCCAGCAATAGATCCAGGGGTCAATCCCCTAAACCATTTTCTAACCTCACCATCAAGACTCTGGACAAAGAATCTCATCCAGACATCTTCGTTTTCAATATTCAAGTTGTCTGTGTAACTATAAAAGGCATCAAGGTGTTCTTCAACAGTTATATCTTCCTCTCCAGTGAATTTGGGCATATACTTTAGGTAATCTCCAGCAGGGAGGGCATTAATGGGCTGAGGTAAGACTAGAGGGGCATATGTTGAAGCCACTATGGCATTAATTCTATTTCTAGGGGGATTGGCACCTTCCATAGGGATAATAGATGGAAGAGAACTAGGAGGGGATGAAATTCGTGTTGGGTATATGTTGTATTCTTTGCATGTGTGTGTGTGGGTGCGTCAGGTTCGACAACTGTGTCTGACAATCCCTCTAGTAGTTCTCTTTGTGTCATGTGTGCTAGGCATTTCTTAGGGGAGTCTAGGTATTCCCCCCCTGGTTACTTGCAACATTCAGAACCGGGCGGTAGCCCGGGGCAGCGCCCCCAATTTTTTTTTTTGGGCGTTTTTTGCTATTTTTAGTGGTTTTCTAAATTAATCTTGGATTAAGGGATTAGGTTTTTGGTATCTGCGGAATACCTAAAAACATTATATATATATTGTATGGTGAATGGTGAAATTTGATATAATGAATATAAGAAAGGTTTTCCCGGTTGAGGGTTTCTGGTATAAATCTTTCTGTACTATGTGAATGAGCCATTGATTAATTTATGTTTTTCTTAAGAATATGTATGCATTGCTTTACTTCGCAGGTTTAAAACTTACAGTTTGAGCAAGGGAGACTGGAAATGAACCTCTGGGAGGAAAAGGAAACAACGAAGGACTTGGGGAAAAGGTTATAGGATTTAAAGGAACATAAGTTTCCCTTTCATCAAAATCAATAGCTCTAATAGGAGGAAGGGTGATAAAGCCCAGGGTAGGAAAATATTCTAAGGAACTGGGTCTAAACCATGGTAAAACTTCAGGGGAGATAGGAGTGATGAGGATTTCTCTCTCCAATCCCAGACCAGGAGGGGAAAACTCAACAGGAACACTCCCAAAATTTAAAGTTTGGGAAACTCCAACATAAGGTATAATAGGAAAACGACAAGTGAATATCGGAGTTTCTAAAGGAGGACAGTGAAAATCATTAGAAATACTTGGTTCAACAGTAGAAGTACCTTCTCAAGGGGCCTTTCCCTTTCTAACAATTTTCTCTAGGTCAGCTTCAGGTGTTGCTAAAGGCAACTATGGAGTAGACCTTGTGTGTCTGCCTCTAGAAGCCACGGCTGTAAAAGTGGATTCACATCAATGGAGTTGCCAGGTGCATAGTTGTAATCTTTGATGTACTAGGTTTTGATGCACCTTTAGAACCAGTAAGATTTTTCGTTCAATCCCAGGGAAAATCTTCAATTCATCCCCAGCAACGGCACCATAAATGTTAGCACCAGAAGTCACCCCTGGATTGCGACAGAGGTAAGCCTAGTACCCATAAGTTTTTATGTCACAATGAATAATTTAAATGCGATCTAATGGACACAGACTGAGGATGGTATCGTTCTAACTCAGAAAACTGGGTTGGAAAGCACAAGCAGGTGAGGTCTTGGTCTAACTTCAGTCAATAAGTTTGGTATAGTGGTGAGTAAGGGGAAGAAATTGAGGAGAGTGAAGAGGTCTACTATGGACATTTAGTATTCCAACAAACTAAGGAGGAAAAGCTTCAAATTCAAGATCCTCTTGAATTCACAACTTCAGGAAACTAAAAATGCTATAACAGTATTGCAATCAAACATACATTACAATACAGTCACAACAACCTAACTGGATCATCCATGCCTGAGCTCTCAGTATCAGAGGGAAAAGAGAACACAAGAAACTGATTAAAACTGGTTGCAATGTTACTGTGATCAAACCTACATCACAAAAACATAACCACCCTCGACTGGATCATCCATGCTCGAGCGTTCTAACACAGCTTTTATAGAGAGACGAAATGAAAATGACTTACATTAAACAAGAAGTCACAAATGCATATACATAACCAGAGAACCAGAGTGTTCATTAAAACTTTACAAATCGGGAGCTTAGCTCAACCATCGACCCTAGCAAAATATCAAAACTAAGTATATATACTCAAAGAAACCTGCTCCATTAAGAAGTGAGCTCTAGTCATTACATTCAAGGCTTGGCATCTGCATCTTCCTCTATCATATTGCACTTACATTCTTCTGTCAGACGGAAGATCAGATCAGTATGGGCTTCACAAGAAAATCCATGATGGGGGGACTTTTGGCTGACAAACTTCCCTCCACAACCATAATTTCCATTCTTTCTATTCATGTGGTGAAACAATATTTCAACCACCTTCCTTATTTTCATTAACTACTTTCATTGGGATCAGGATGAAGCCTGCCACCCATGAATGTTCCAGGCGAGCTCACGACTCCTTCGAGTCAATTTTTGTGCCTCGTGGCCACGAAGATATTTCTCTGTGACCAAATCAGGTGCCTCGATCCTTTGCGCATCTCCTTTCATCACCCCACATGACCACAAGCCTTGACCTTGCACTTATCCCATATAAAATTTTGATATTTTTCATTTCAGGAGTTTTCACTCCCCTTGATTTCAAATATCCCGATGCTCGATCCTGCAAAATGACCCATCTAGATCAACGATCGAAATTTGTTTGAACTTGATGGCCACGATCATTTCCTTGAATAGTATCAATCATTCACTGCTTGACAGGTGCTTTCCCTCTCTTTATGGCCCAGCTTCCATATGACCATGGGCTGTGACTATGGGCCCAACTTTTGGGCGCGTCACAATTTCATGTTTCGCGAACTCATGTTGCGCTCCCTGCTCAAACTTCTGAGTCATGAAATCGCGACCCCCTCAAATCAGGTGACATGTGTCTCTTTGAATTAGATGGCCCAGATCATATTGACATTTTGGGACTTTGGATATCGACACTTATCACATCATCCTTTCTGAAAACACTTTCTTTGCGGCTTGGATCTGGCACCATGCATCCTGCTGGAATGGACAACCTAGAATATTTCACGACTTCACGCTTCGTGAGTCCTCGTGACTCTGCCCTTTGACGCTATACTCCATGTAAGTCTATGACCCTGATCACCCTATGAATGTTGATCTGATCTCCCCAATGGATCTTCGCCGTCGAAAACTAATGTTTCTCTCTCGCTTGATTTGAGTTTATATCAGACTAGTTCATGTGTTGCACTTGGTACTTGCGATTGTGGCCTACGTAGTTTACTTGAATGAATAGATGAGGGCTTGTGAAAACAAAGGATTCAACAACAGAAGTAAATATAGAAGTGGTCAAATTTAGGAAAAATAGAAAGGCTTAGGGCCGACACTTCCCAGGCAAGCCAACAAGGGAAAACATGTATAAAAATGGATGGGGAAAAATAGAAGAAATCTACAAGACGAGAGGACAAACTTATGATCGGTTCTACAAAAGGAGGAGAGATAGGAAAATTTGCAGACTTAGGTAGAGACCACAAACTCCTAAGTCTTTGACAATTTTATGTGATAACACCCACAATGCAATGGCACCGTCAATCTCATGATCTTGACGGTGCTCCTGAACTGACGGTTCATATCTATCCTTCCTGAATCAACAACTATGATTTACTTTGTGATCTGGGCTCCGGGAGTTTCAAGTATCAATCCCTACTTTCCTCCATATGAAAATATTCTAGAGTGGAATATCTATTGATGCCTTTCTCCTGAATCTACGATCAGGATCTCCTCTGCGAGTCCGACCTTTGGGACTTTCAATTCTCAAACTCTCTTTTCTTCTGACTGGATATCTTCTAAAATGGAAGGTCTGCTGACATACTTACTCTTTAATCCAACAATCATCCTTCACTCCAGGACTTCACCCTTCAACATTTTATCCATTCAACTTACACTATCCTTCCACTGTATTTTGATCAATGGTCAAGAATGCTTCTGATGTGATCTTCAAATCAGACAACTCGTGTCCACTTCAAAACTTCGGAGCTTTTTTCATTTTTTTTGTGGTGAAAATCCTGAAGTAAATCTCCCGGAGTGACGTAACATTACACACGTGTCTTGTTGACATGGAACAAGCCAATTTTCTCTTGACACTTGTCAACATCTGATTATTCCATGTGTATTTGCTGGCGTGGTTTGTTGATGTGGTCTGCCACATGTCCTTGTAGACGTGGTCTTTCACATGTCCTTGTAGACGTGGTCTTCAGACATGGTCTGGAATGTGTCCTTGCTGACGTGGTCTAATGACGTAGATATCCCTAATCTAACAGTCATTATATGTTCTCCAGATCCGATGGTCTTTATTCATTTCGAATTTTCGGCTCTCCGGGCTTTGGGTTTTTCAAATCTCAAACTAAAAAATCTGAAGTGAGATTTTTCAGAGAGTAACCTCCTCACATATTTATACCCAAAGTGAATGATGTTCATTTGATCAAGATTTAGATCAACGAATCGATCTGTCTGCAATGAAACTCTTCTATCTTATCCTGTCCTTCCACTTAGAATGATCCAACGACTGACGAAAATTCGCATAAATGAGATCTCATATCTTACCTCTCTTATCCTATCCTTCCACTTTAAGATGATCTGACGACTGATGGGAATTCTGGTTTGATATGATGGCTGACAGGTTTTTGGATAATCAAATTCTCAACTTTTTCCCCTCTTATCCTATCCTTCCACTTTAAAGTGATCCAACGGTTATGAAAACACTCAAAGCAGATCAATAGTTGACGATGATTGCAGAAACACAACTTGCGAGTGATTTAACTCATCACCCAAACTCCACAATTTGAAGTTGTGCACTGTTGGTGAGTCAACCACAATCATCGGTCTTTGAGGCTATAAGATCTGACGGTCCTGACTAATTGCGAGATTGGAAATAGCACGATGTTTAATTCTTCCTTCAATTTCCACAATCTATCCCTGTCATTGATCTGGTGGTTGCGCATCTAATGGTCACGACTTAATCCAACTTAATCTGATCGTTTGTTAGATCAACCACAATTGTCAATATTTGGGTTTATGAGATCTGACGATCTAGACCGATTGCGGGATTAGAACTAGCAAGTTGTTTAATTCTACTTTCTCTCTCTGCAATTCATCCATGTCGTTGATTTGGCTTGCATATTAGACAGTCACGATCCTCCTCCTGAGCTGCTTTGATCTCTGCATATTGTTCGCTCCTCCTCCTGAGCTTATGCTTTTCCTATTTTCCATCGTCGTTGTTGTTCTTGCCATCAATGACAATAACATGCTTCCTGTAAAACATTCCAACAAAAAGGTCAAAGAAGTCAAAGAGATTGCAAAGAAGAAATTATTATTTAAATGATAAAGTAAAGTGACCAAGTCAAGGAGGATTATTTAAATAATAAAGTGAAGTGAAAAAATCAAAGAAGATTATTTAAATGATAAAGTGAGGTGACAAATTCAAGGAGGAATATTTAAATGAAGAACTTTCTAAATATGGAAAGTGGTTAACCATAAAATAAGGAAAATGGGTTAAGTGACCTAGAAGTGGGTTAAGTGACCTAGAATATGCTTCTAAGGAAGATACTTGGAGAGTATAAATAAGAGGCAAGGGTCTCTTGTGAAAATGTGTCTCTTGTGAAAATGTATTTCTTGAGCATGTATGGAAGATCTATTCTGAGAGAGAGAAAGTCTGGAGGATCTCATGGATGCATCAAAGTTTCAGTAAGCTTGAGATCATGACAACAAAAGTCTCAGAAGTTCAGAAACCCTAGTTTCTGAGGTATACGTAGGCTGCAGTGAGCCAGGGCACGTACATACATGGGATGAATGAGGACAGAGCACATACAGTGGATGAAGTCATGAAGACTTGTGTGTGATTTGGTGCCAGGATCTTGAAGACTGAAGTAGGTTCCAGATATGCATTCTATGAGCTTAGATATGCCATAGAGACTCTGGTACGGTTACATTGTTGTCTTGATGGATACTCTTGCTTGTTGTGTGGTGAATGCTTAAGGCATTCTTGGTATGGATGTTGTGATGTGGTTTGTGTTGGTTGATAGAGTGAGCAACACTCTTATGATTTAGTATTGATATGATTTCCATAATATGTTGATTTCTTATACATGATTGAGTAGCATTCATATTGTACGGTTGAGGAGCATGAGTAAGTTGTTGGAGAGCTTGGATGTGTTGTGATTGGTTATGGGTCAGAATGGACAGTGAAAGACATAAGAGAGTGTGATTGAAGGTTGCAGAGGATCTAAGTTCATCTTGAAGAGAAAACCCTGAGTACTCAGATGTGATACATAGGTTGTAGTATATATTGGTTGTGTACATACTTGAGTTGCACTACTTATAGGGTGTGTTCATATGTGTGTTGCACTACCGACAGGTCGCGTACATGTTGACAGATTGATATTTGTTGAGGATTGTTGCCTCATCTCATTTGGTGTTGAGGGTGCAAGTTGAGTCTTGTATTATAGAGTTGGTGCTCTTGTAGAATTGTACTCTATTCAGTTGTTGTTGATAACCCAAGGATTGTAGTCCATAATAAAAAGAAAAGTGTACATACATATTGTCTTCCTTGTGGTGATGTTTTGTTGATGATACATTGCTGATATATGTTCACATTTAACTGATTATAAATGACAACAATAAGTAATGAGTAAATGGTGATTGCTAACTAATGAGTTTTGTGAAGAGGAACTTTTGGGAAAAAGATCCCTACACTGTTCACCCATCCCTCTCAGTGTATTCAGTGTGTCCAACAAAGGAGTATCTCACTAACAATATAGAATAACAAGGATGACTAGAACAAGGTGTTATCACTGAAATTTCGTCTGCAAATGGTTATAGGAATCTAGCATCTTCAAAGAAGCTATGAGTTTACCCATGGACCAAAATTACCAAAAAGCATTTCCAAAAGGTCCAAAACTATACAACCAGTTATAAAATCAAGGTGTGCTATGACTACACAGGGCGCGCGCATACATGCACTATCTAGAAATGCAAGAAAAGCGCACATGCACATGATGCACGATTGTGGTCGCTAAAAGCCGCACACACCTGAGAATGATGCATTTATGAGATTAGTCAGCCTCCCACACACTTCTGGTTCAACTTCCAAGTTGATTTGACATCCAAATCTCAGCTGGATCCGACTGGGTGGCTGGTCAAAGACCTAAAAATGCCCTAAACAACCCCTTTTCACACTAAAAGCTGGTTCCACAATACCTCAAAGTGGTGCTATAAAACAAGGCCATGGGTGCACTACATTTTCAAGGAATTCATTTGCAAGTTTATGCTGCTGCTATTCTCTTGGGGAATCCTCTTTTCTCATCAAGAGTATATTAGCATCATTACATTTGGGCAATCCATCTCACCTTTTGAGTGGATTAGCTTGGGATTCTTTCACCATTTCTTTCAAGTTTTCAAAGTTGTAAGAAGAGCTCAAATTGTGGGGGTCCAAGAGCCCTCCCTTGGAGGAAGAAGGGACCCAAAGTCCTCTTTCTTCTCGATGTTTTCTTTTCACTAATACAATCCTTTCCATTGGTGACATGAGTCTTATTGGTTTCTTGTTCTTATGTCCTTATGCTCAATAGTTTAGTTGTTCTTTCATTTTCTAGTTTAATTCTTAGCTTAGTGTTTTATGTTTCTTTTTCTAACCCTTTCCTTTACTACTGTCTTGCTTAGCTAACCCAACTAAGCTTGTAAGCACCTCTATTTTTCTCATTTAGGTGACAAAAGAGGCGCAACAAATTGACGACTCCACTGGGGAAAGGTATCAATTTCCTACCCCATTTGGGTTTTTCTATCTCTTCTTTTGGTTTATTTAACCTGCAGGTACCATAATCAGCCCAAGCCCACCTGCAAAACATCCAATTCAACGCTGAATTGAGAGAATTCCATTCTGAATTTTCTTCACGGTTGTGTGACAGGTGTGCGCGGATTTATTGGCCCACATTCGCGCATCGTGCACATGTGCGCCAAAATTACTGTGTTGTTAAGCGCCCTCTGTGCACCTGCACCCAAAAGTCTTTTTCGGTTTGCACATAGGCACTCAGTGCACCTCTGTCCATTCTGAGACCCACGCACATGTGCAGAAAAATACACATTGTAAGCCTTTTTGTGATTTGGGGAAGGCCCCTAGCCTTCTTAAAAATGATTTCATGAATGTTGTAATCTGCACCACACTTAGTTCACTCTCCATATAAAGGGATTAGTCAAAACACATAGGCACTTAGGGGGTTTAAAATCATTATTTCCTCTTTTGCTTTCATTTTTTCACATGGATCGCTTGCTTTGACTAAAAGTATAAGTTGGAATAATTTTTAATCACGTAATACTTGCATTGGGACTAGAAGTTGGATAACAATCATTTAGTATGCTCTTCTCTCGCACTTCAAAGTGACCTTGAGAATCAGAAAAAGGTTGTAGGACAATTTCATCTCCCTTAAAAAGACTAAAACCTTTAGGAGAGGACAACATCCCCCTCGGGACTCCTCTTAGTTTTTTTTTTCAAACACATCTCAAGATTGTAATGGGCCCATACATGCCCACATGCTACAAAGATAGGATAGTGTTG
>JASDQU010240530.1:34721-47255 GCA_032191745.1 Picea mariana | reverse complement strand
TTCCTCCAAATACCTTCAAGCATCAACTCAGTGGTGAGGCTCTTCCTTAGATAACTCAATAGGGATAGGAACAACCCTATAGTTATAAAGAGAAGGAAGGAACACTCAAAAGAGGAGTTTCCAGGTATGGGATGCTACTTAGAGAATGAAGGGGTACAAGGAAGCTTGCTAAAAAATTTCAGCATGATATTGCACCTCAGTTCCTCCTCCCATACATGCCCCCAATGGTGCATTTATATCATCCTTGAGAGGTTAAGGAGGTTGAATTCCATTGGGTATGAGCCAAGGAAGGTTGGGAAACGATCCCAACCGAAATCCCCACCCGAAAATGTGGAATTATTTTATTTTTCACATTTTTTGAGGGAATCCGCGGGATGCAATCTAGAAAGGCATGGATGTCTGTGTGTTTCACAGAGGAACCCATAGATATAAGAAACATTCATGTTTTTTAGGTGACTCTGATGAGGGAACTTTGGATTTTTATTAGAAATCTAGGGAAAAGGGTTGGGCCATGTCACAAATGCATAGATGTGGCAATTTGTGCTATAACAAACATTTACAAGGTTCACACAACCATTCATTTTTCCATCATTCCGTACATACTCATGAATACACAAACAAACACAAGCCATTCATTATAATCAATGCATAGATCTTATTGAACACTTATCTGTTTATAAGTTGTAGCCATCCCAACTGACTGTGGGTGAGCGCTTTTACACTCAACCATAGCCTCATATGCATTGTTCCTCTTTGCAATCTAGCCAGCCCCATGCCTGGCCATGATACCATAAGGGGATTTCTCAGACTCTCAGAGAACATTTAAGTGTGAATGTCACTCTCCTTTCAAATAACCACTGGTTGAAAACCCTCTATACCCACCTTGTCCAACGCCTCCATGGGTTTATCAGATGCCTTCACAGTCATATTTCCTCTACACAAGGGAGTCCCTTCACAGATACACTGTCCCTCAACACCCTTCCCTTCCAATGTTGGTTTCTGTCCAACAAGCATCAAGTCCATGGCCCTCTTCTCTCTGGTCGGGTTTGGTTTCCAAACCAATCAAATAGAAAACTCTTAATTTGTTTCTCCGCTTGCACGAGCTCTTCCTTTGCTACACGAGCTCTCACTACGCACTTGCACACTCCTCATGTTATCTTCTCTTTTCTATTTCCTATGCACCCTTTCATGCACCTCTTTTCTTGTTCCTCTTCAACACATGAATCCCCTTTCTTCCCCCTCACTAATCCCTCTCATGGTATCATGGAAAATATGCATGCTCCACCCACAGTCAATTGTGTAGAAAATTTCAATTAAACAATAATACATTATGGCATGACAATCATTAATCATGATTAATTACATATAATCAGGGGATGGAAAATGGGGTGTTACACCATGTCACCAAAATATGTGGCTAACCCTTGTTAGGTTCTCCTTGTTTGTGGATTGTTTCTTAAGTATTAGGCTCTATATTTAAGTGGGTTTCTATAAAGCCAAATTTATTACAAAAAGCACCCTTAAACCATTTTTTTCTATGTATGCTATCTCCAAATTCATTCTACTTTAGAGAATGTTTGGATCTGGAATCCTAGATGGGTTGATGTTTGTGTTTTATTAATGTAAATATATCCCCATGGACTTGACCCTAAATCAAGACAATCTTTATATCACTTCATGTTCATAAAAAGGCATGAGGATAATAAGGGGTATTAAAAAGGGGCCATGTGGCAAGATCAAAGGTTGCAATGTCGCCATGATGACCTCTACATTGCAAGCATGGAAATTCTGTGGACCAATCGTACCTTCTATTATCACTGATTAAATTGTTGGGCTGAAGAAACAATCTACAAAGGTAACCTACAAACCAACTTTAATAGTGGAAACTAGCCTTTCCAATCTAGAGAGGGGTCTCTCTAAGACTTGATCTCTGATAGCCAGATTTCTTTTGAACTGATGGCTAGATTTAGATGTTTGAGATAGTTTTTTCAAATTTTGTTGGCAAAGAGATATAGTATCTCTAGGGATATGGATTCAATCCCTGATAACAAAAGAAAACAATGTCTCGTAGGTAGTCCTCCTCAGAGGAACAAAGGCTAAACAAGGTGATGAACTTTAGTTTTGAGTTTGATTATGTAGGGTGAAAGAAGAACAAAAACACATAACAGAATCAAAGCATCATAAAGGATGAATTTTGGACCTTTAATTTTCCAATTTAAAGAGAAGAAAAGTGTAGATGAAAGCAAGTACACAAGGAATACATACAAAGAAGAGTACAATATTCAGATCACCACAATTGGAATCTTTTTCATCGGGAGTTCAAAACTTATCCATTTTTATTTCTTATTAGATTTAGAGAATTACATTGAAGATCAAAATTCCTATACTTCTACCCACCCCTCTTTACATCAAAATAGTCAAAATATATAGAAATATAAGGCTACACTTAGCTGCTAGGGGTTGAACTACTACATCCTAGATTTATGGATCTGGTTGCTTTCAAAGAGAACAACAACCTCTATAAGATTTACCCAAATAGAAAACCTGATTTTCCAATCATAACATAATCAAAATATCATTTACAATCATAGATCCTTGAGCACAATTCGACCATGTGGTTGTGATGAGTCATCATGTGCACTACTAGACAACCATGCCACCCTTGCACAATGAATTCTGGTTACTTTTACGCAAGTGTTGGCTACAACATTTGCATAGCAAATCTTCATGTTGAGGCTGCTCATCCGAATCTAGGTGGAAACAAACGCTGGGAACATTCATCTTGTCCTTTTCTTCTTTATACAATTTCACTTGTAGCTATAAGGTCATGTTTTCCTTTCTCAATGACAAGTTCTGTCTATTTAAATTTCCCACCTGCCTCAACCAAGCTGCATTCCTCTTTAACTTTGATTGAGCATTAGAAATGACCGTGCATGCATTGTCTATGGCTGGTCTGCATTCCTTGTAATGATTCATGATTCCTTCCTCTGATATTCTCTTTTATTCCCTAAGCTTGATGATCTGGTCTTGAGCTTCTCTTAGCTTCTTATTCAACCATTTTATGTTATTTTCTCCTTCTATGGATGAAGTAGGATATTTCTGACTTGCTTTACTCTGTGGTGTTTGTGCTTCAAAAGTCTTTTCTGTTAGTTTATTTTTCAATTCTCTATTCTCCTGGTAGATTTGAGCTATAATAGGTTGAGATTTCTTGAGTTGTCGTTGCATCTCTTTGACATCTTCATCTTTTTCCCATGGTTTCACTTGTCCTTCATCAATATCCTAGGCCATAGATTGAACAAACTTTGTCTTAACTGTGGGTATGGGAAACCTCCTAACAAATGACCTAGTGAGTGGTTTACTGGGAGCCCATGTCTCCTTGGATTCATCATCGAATTGAAGTTTTCTTATTTTCTTCAAGACTGGCTGACTGAGTGATGGATTCTCAATCTCTTTTCCTTTTCCCCTTTCAACAACACCTCCTCCTTTTTCCCTTGAATTATGAGATGTTGATTTATCAGCAGACAAGGGAGTATCTCCTTTAGTATATAGGGAAATGTTTGTTGAGGTCAAGAAGGAATCCCAATCCTTGTTTAAATTTCCAAGATCTTCAACGACCAATAGATTTACCAAGGAAAAATGGAATAGGATACTCTTTGGTTGGTCAACTCTTGCTTGGACTTTGTCTACCATTTTCCCTAGGCTTCTATATAGGTAGAAGGGTAAGTGTAGGGGGATTTTTCCTGTGAATTGCATCAAGAGCCTAATGTGGTATTGATATACCTTGTCAAACCTACCCTCACAAGTAAAGTATTTACTGATTACCCTCAAAATATTCTCATAAGGTTCCAAAACATATTCCCTGGGAATGGTGGCACCAATCTTCTGATTTCTGTATTCAGGTTTGAGAAAATCAATATAAAATGAAGGATCTAAAGGAATAACTTTAAACCATTTCTCTCCCTACATAGGAATCTCTATAGAAGTTGATATGGTCTCCTCTGACAATGGAAAAGTGATCCCTGCAATGGTTGTGCTAACACCATTAAAGTTTAGGGAAAACTACTTGGTTAGCTGCACATTATGCCCCTGAACCTTTTCACAGAATCTCATGCATCCAACTTGTTCAAAGGACACCCTGATCATTGGGTCTGCGTTTACCAAATTTAAACTCTATGGATTAAACCTCACAATTTCCCCACTTCTTACATTCTTTCTTTTTTGTTGAGGAGTTGTCATGATGTTGATATATTTCAACCTTGTGTGAACTGTAGGTGTGAAATAATAGATTGTAATAACCTCTGCGCAGTGAAAATGGGAACAATAACCTCTGCGCAACAAACGAGAGCAATAACCTCTGTGCAAAAAATGAGAATAGTGACTTTTGCGTGGTCTGCGTAAACATGTAGCAATAGAAAAATCTGCGCATCAAACGAATTAGCAACAAGAAACTCGACGTAGAAATGGGTAGTAATAGAAAACTATGTACAACAAATGAATCAACAGCAGGAAACTCAATGCAACAACATGTAGTAATAAAAAAATTTGCACGACAGACGAATCGACAACAAGAAACTTGACACAAAAACAGGTAGTAACAAAAAAATATATGTGACAGACGAATCAACAACAGGAAACTCAACGCAGCAATGAACAACAACAGGAAACTCGACGCAGCAACGACTAACAACAAGAAACTCGACGCATAAAAAAGGATGGACAGAGTTTATCTCAATTGAAGTAAAGTTGGTTATGTGAAAAGAAAATTCGTTTAAGAGGCTAACTTGCAATGGGATCCAAGAAAGGCTCTTGAACAATGATTGAAACAAATGGAGAATGCATAGCAAAAATAGAGTGAAAGGTTTGCGTAGCAAAGAGATTTGGAGCTTATTGGAGAGGCTATGGATGATGCAAAGGTCTTTGAGGCGATGGATAAAAACAAAAGGTGGCCAATATTTATGCTCTAATGGATAAGAGAAGAAATTTTGAAAAGGGAAGTGGTTATCCATAGTGATAGACGTTTCAAGGCAAGTTAAGGATTTACACAGCAAACTTGCGCAGTGGGTATGCTTTTGAAGTTTGCAAGGGTAAAAATGACATGGAGTGTCATGATTGTTCCTTCTCTAACCTCATGAAAGGTGATGATGACCCATAATACCTTTTGACATGACATTCACCCTAACCTATGATTCAACCTTAGCACATAATTTCCCACTTTTTAATGTGATTCAAAACTTAGGAAAGTGGACCATTACAAATTGAACATGATGGAATTTACACTCTCGACACTTTGTCTTTTATGATGGTGTTTTATGAAAGATATAATACACCCTTTAAAACAACTTATGACTAGACCCCTTACTGAAATTTCAAGTCATTCTTTATTTGATTATTGTCCTCATAAACCTTGACACACTAACTATGAATCATCTAGGAATGCCTTGATTTTCCCAATATCACAACATGACTTTGAAAATTTTGGACAAACCTCTAACTCTAGCTATGAAAATCATGGTGTTAACAACTGGCTCCAATGGGGATGTTATCCTCCCAGTGAGGTAGAAAAGAACAATAGACCAAGTGCCCGACCATTGGGTTTTATTCGACTCAAAAAACTCTAAACTGACAAACAAACTTATTTTCAATAATTTATTGACACAACTTTGACCTAACTCAACATAAACTTAGGGCCTTCACTTCGGGCTTCAAGTTTCTGCTGATTATTGAGTTCAAATTCTTCATCTGAAAATAAAATGGTTATTTACAATGAAATGGAAAGACTAGATTTTTTTTAAGCAAGATAGTGTTTGGGAAACCTGCCATTCATAGGTCCTCCACCAATGAGATCTCCATTGAGATCCTGCAACAAATAAGCATTGTTCCCATGGTATGCAATAATCCTGAATGGTCCCAGCCAAATATGGTCAAACTTCCCATGCCTCCCTCTGTCTTCATTTCTTGCATCTTTCTTGTACCAAATCATCCACCTTGAAATCATCTTCCTTAGTATGTCTATCAGAGGCTCTTTTAATTTTATCTTGGTGTAGTTGTGATTTGTTTAAGACCTTTTCTCTCATTTACTACACTTGGATTAATTGGTTTATCCTCCTTTGAGCATCATTTGGTTCAGATTCTTGCTTTTGCAATAGTCTCATCACTAGTAGTCCTAATGAGGTAGAAAAATTGCCTCTGTACAATATACAATCTGAAAGGGTGATGTAGCAATAGACCTTTTGGTGGTGATCCTATCATCCCATAGTGCATAGATAAGATTTTTGTGCCAAGATTTCCTTTTTTCCTGTAGAATATTCTTAATAATTCTGGTCAAGCTTTTGTTGGATGACTCAGCCAGCCCATTAACCCATGGGAAATAAGTTGTGAAATGGCCAAGAGTTATATTATAGTCACTACAAAATTTCTCCATTCTCTTGGACTTGAATGTTGCTACATTGTCAATAATGATCTTGACTAGAAAACCAAATCTAGACAAAATATTGCTTTCTAAAAATTGAATGATAACAATATCAATAGCTTGCCTTGTGAGGACTGCTTCAATCCATTTGGTGAAGTAGTTTGTGGCTGTTAGTATCCACCTGTGATGAGCTGAGAATGGTGGATGGATCTCTCCTATAAAATCAAGGCCCCATTGCCTGAATGGTGCTTCAATAGATATAGGCTTTAAAGGTAAGGGCTACAACTTTCTTTTTCCATAAAAAATTTGGCGTTCATGGCAGCTTGACACTTCCTTGTACACATCAGAAAATATACTAGGCCAATAGAACCTTTTCCTCAGTATTTTATGTACAGTGGTTTTCCAATAATGGTTCCCTCCACAATAACATTTGTGAAACTCTTTGATAGATTTTTTCACTTCTTCCTCCAACAAACAATTTAGCAAGATTCCACCTGGATCTTTCCAATACAGAGAATGGTCCAAAATGAAAAACTTTGCTTCTTTCAACTTCAAAAATCTAGCTTTGGTTTTGCTTAATTCAGTAGAAGATTGTAAATTTCTTAATACATAAATAATATCAACATACCAAAGAGAATCAAGGAATTTTTGGGATACTTGTGGGACTGTCTCTTCTTCTGAATTCGTTGATAGGTCAGCAATGAAATTGATTCCCAAGACATCACAATTGGACTGTGCCATCAAATTTGCAAGCCCATAAAATTTAATCAGCTTTGTAGGTTTGATCTCGAGGTCATACTCCAATAGTAAAACAATCTATTTTCCCCTTATACCTTCAGGATCAGGTTGAGTCAAAATGTCTTTCACATAATTGCTAGGCACATAAGAAATGATATGGGAATGAAAGATATAAGTTTTGAATTCTTTTAGGGCATTCACCAAGCCATATGCGTGCTTTTCCATGATGTCATACCTCAATGGGGAGTCTCTCAAATTCTTGCTATAATAGGCTATGGGCCTTTCAAAGTTATGTTCATCTTTTTGCAACAAAACACCAACAATGGTGTGTTCTGAAGAAAAAGAAAACAAGATAAAATCTTTTGCAAAATTTGGGCTAGCTAACACTAGAGCATTGGTTAGTGCCACTTTAATATCTTCAAAATAATTCCTAGCTTCAGGAGTCCATTTTATCTCATTGCCTTTCCTGAGCATGTTTATGCCAAGCTAGGAATAAACCTTCTCAAAAAAATTACTTTTCCTAGGAAGGACTCTACCTCCTTCTTGCTCCTGGGTATGCCAATATTCATAATTGCTTCTACTTTGTTGGGGTCTATCTTTATTCCTTCCTTTGAAATGATGTGCCCAAGTAATTTTCCTTCTTGCATTCCAAAATTTGACTTTTTTGGGATTCAATGAGATGTCAAACTTCCTACATTTCTGAAAAACCCTTCTTAGATGTTTAAGATGTTCATCATCAGAATATGAAAATATAGTGATATCATATAAGTAAATAACAATAAACTTATCTTTCTCATCAACAAAGGCTATGTTCATGGCCCTTTGGAAGGTTTCTCTTGCATTCATAAGCCCAAAAGGCATTTTTGCATACATGAAGGTGCCCCAAGATGTTGTAAAATTTGTCTTCTCTTGGTCATCGGGATGCACCATGATTTGGTTGCATCCAAAGAAAGAATCAAGCATTGATATCTTCTTAGATCCAACCACCTTCTGTAGAATATAATCCATCTTAGGAAGAGGATAATTGTCTTTGAGAGACACCCTGTTTAGATTCTAAAAGTCTACACACAACTTGATCTCACCACTTTTCTTCTTGACAGGTACTAGGTTAGCCACCCACTTGGAAAATATTAAGGACACTATAATTTTGGCATCAAACAACTTCATTACCTCCTTTTCAATCAATGACAACAGTAGAGGGTTTATTCTTCTCAATTTTTTCTTGAAAGGTTTATGATCATCCTTGATTGGAATTACATGTTGAATTACCTTAGTATCATAGACCTTTAAATATTCATAACTACATGCAAAGACATCAGGAAAATATTTCATTAGGATGATATACCTCTGTTAAATTTCTGGACTGGGTGTCTTGGACAATTTGATGATCTTGGGATTTTTTTGAGTCTCAATGTTGCAATCTTCTATTTCCTCATCATTTGCATTGATTTTAGGATTTCTGACTACATCATTGTTGTCAAAAAGCTTTTCCAATGGGACCAAGCCTTTGGGAATAATGTTATTTTTGAGCTGCACTATATCTCTTCCAGCAATCTGATTTTGAAAATAGTCATCGTTGGTGAACATAGCTTCATCTTCATCCACTTCACAAAAACACTCATCATCAATATTTGAATTAGAAAAATCATCACTCATCTGAAGGAATCTTTCCACCTGTTTATCATCTTCAAATATTTGCCAATATTTAATGTTGTCAGGTACTGTTGGCCTGTGCTTGAATTCAATTTCATACTTTTTGTTAGGAAAAATTGGAATTTTGAAAATAGAGGTTGAAGTAGCTAGAGCATCAGCAATTAGGTTCCCCCCCCTAGGAATCATTGATAAATTGTATTATGAAAAATCTTCAAGAAGATCAAGTACTATATTCCTATATTCTCTCAATATAGGATGCTTGGACTAATATATACCCTTTACTTGATTTATGAAAATCTCAAAATCCCCATGTACAACTATCCTCCTAGCACCCAATTATTTCAAAGTCTTTAATCCCAAAATCGGTGCCTCATATTCAACCATGTTATTTGTGCAATCAAAAGCAAATTTGTAAGAAGAGAGTTTTGTGCCTATCTTGGGAGGGTTAATCCACACACCAACTCTTGCTCCTTATCTACTAGCAGCTCCATCAAAACTCATGTTCCACATCTCATCCTCTTCACTGTTTTGTTGATCTGTAATTTCCTTTGTTTGATGACCAGATTTGTCTTTGGTGATCATAATAGTCTTTGGTTCCTCCTCTTCAACACTCAAGTCATTATAGAAAATAGATGAACCAACCTCAATATCTACATAGTAAATATGATGGTTGTTTGGTTTGGTTTTTCTACTCATCATGTACTTGAGAAACACTTCTCTGTAAAGACTCCTTTCTTGGCCAAAAACAAGGATAGTAGCATAAGACATATCCATTTGCAAAGTCCCTTTCAAATTTGTAGCCCATGATCTAGATAACAACATGCCAAATTTAGGAGGGATGTCGGAAACAACCACATCCATGATCATATTTTTTGATGGAATTTGGGACAATGATACAACCAGATCTTTGATTAAACCAAAGCATTTCACCTTCCTTGAGTCAAAAGAGAAAAGATCCTTGTAAGGCCTTGTAATATCTAAACCCAGCTCATCCATGACTACCTTGGGCATTAGATTATGTGATGCTCCTGAATCTAACATGGCATTATGTAAGGTCATGTCATGAATTTTAAGACTAACATAGAAAGGGGTGACATCATCAACATCACCACTCTCCTCCACACATGGGCCAAACAAGATAGCAGGGTGATTATCTTTCACATCCAAGGTGTCCGAATCTTCTTCCATCTTGAGCATCTTAATGATATGATTTCTATATTCACCATTTTTTATCAATTCATTGAATGGAACATATGCTTTGATTTTATCCATTTCACTTTCAAAATTAAAAGGAGATGGGGCTTTTTCCACCTCTTTGATGACTGCTTCCTTTCTTTCCTCGGGTATCTTATTTGGGGGTTCTTCTTTTGATTTTCCTTTCTCCATTGCATCCTTTGTTGAACTATCTTTCTTAGGTTGGATTGAAGAAGGTGTATTGATCTAAGGTTCCCTTGTAGGATTTTCCTTTGGGGGATTTGCAGGCACATTTTTCCTTTTAAGGTTGTACTATTTCTGAAACTGCATAATATCATTTTGAACTCCCTTATTATACACTTATGTTTCCATTGACAATATACCATCATTATCCTGGATAAACTTATTATTTGCATCCATAAATTGATCATGTTCTTCTTTAGTTAATAACACATGTGTTTATGTATCATCACAACAATGCATATTTTCTTCAATTGTTTGATCAAAAATTTCATTTACATAGTTTTTTTGGAAAGGAGGTTTTATTTGTTGATCACCTTGATTTCTCTTGTCTCTTTTAAAATTTTGATTTCTGGGCTGAAAATCAGTTTGATCTCTAGTGGCAGGCTTATTATCCAAGGAAATTCTTTCCATAAATATTTCCAAAGTCTTCATCATCAAATCAAATTTCTCATCTGATGATTGAGAAGTTGAGGGATGTGCTTCTCCTTGGACCTTTTTCACATCTCTATCAGGATTATTTTTTATCTTCCCCGAGGCCATCAAATTTACCTCCACTTCAATTGCATCACTCTTCATATCATCTAGTGTATTTGATCTTCTTTCTCTCAACATCAAGGAAAATTCACTGTCAAAAGAATCATCATATCGAATTTGGGCAGCTCCAGGAGGGGGTTTAACTTCAGTGGGGATTGAATTATAAACTTTCATAAATTTGGTTGAAAACTCTTGTACTGTTTCATTAGGTGATATCTTTATGTTATTGTATTGAGTTAGCAACTGAAGAGGATTCTTCTTGTCACCCCACCTTGCAAGAAAGACTATTTCAAAGGCTGCAAAATCAGGGATGCTTGTTGCAGAGAGAGCTTTGAACCATTTTCTAACTTCTTGTGAAAGACTATGTGAAAACAACCTTACTTTTGCATCCTCATGATCTACCTCCTTTAGGTAAAAGAAATCATTAAACCAATCTAAGTGTCTTTGGGTTAATATATTCTCTTCAACATCAAATGATTTGATTCTATGATTATAATTTTGAGGTAAATCATGCAACTGGGCAGGAAAGACAAGAGGAGAAAATCTGGCTACCATGGCTCTAGGAGGGTTTTGAGCTATCTGAACAGTCTGAGTGGGGACAGTCTGAATGGGGACAGTGGGAATCAAATACTGGAATTTCTTCTCATCAAAGATGTTTTCATTCAAATTAGATTCTGATCTAGATCTGAACAAGGTTTGTTCAAATTTTAAATCAAAGTCGAGGTCATCAATGCTTTTTACCCCGTCTTTGGGAAAACATAGATTTCTGTCTAGGAAAGCAAATGAGTTGATTGTTTTTTCTTTTATTTTGTGTAAGAGTTTCTCAGGATCAAACACAAATGCTATAGGTTCTGGATCATGGTTCCCTCTAGTGTAAATTCTCTTAGGAGCCAAGATTTCTTATTTTCTTGACAAAAAACTTTATAATACTGATCTTATTAAATGAAGTCTTAAGGGTAAAAAATAGTTCAGCCAATAAGGTGTATGATTCACTGTTACCCTCATGAATCAAATCTAAATATTTTAATTCGTTCTTTCCCATGGAAAATTTTCAATTTCGTACCTGGCAACAATGCAAAAATGTTATCACTGAGTGAATTGTTGGGTTGAAGAAACAATCTACAAAGGTAACCTGCAAACCAACTTTAAGATTGGAAACTAGTCTTTCCAATCTAGAGAGGGTTCTCTTTGAGACTTGATATCTGATAGACAGATTGCTTTTGAACTGGTGGCTAGATTTAGATGTTTGATATAGTTTTTTCAAAGTTTGTTGGCAAAGAGGTATAGTATCTCTAGGGATACAGAGTCAACCATTGAAAACAAAAGAAAACAATGCATGGTAGGTAGAACTCCTCAGAGGAACAAAGGCTAAACAAGGTGATGAACTTCAGTTTTGAGTTTGATTATGTAGGGTGAAAGAAGAATAGAAACACATAACATAATTAGAGCATCATAAAGGATGAATTCTGACCTTAGTTAAGAAGATAAACATAATTTAAATCAGTTAAGTCTAGAGCATCATTAGATGAATTCTGGACCTTTAATTTTCCAATTTAAAGAGAAGAAAAGTGCAGATGAAAGTAAGTACACAAGGAATACATACAAAGAAGAGTACAATCTTCAGATCACCACCATTAGATTCTTTTTCATAAGGAGTTTAGGACTTCTTCATTTGCATTTCTTATTAGATTCAGAGAATTACATTGCATATCAAAATGCCTATACTTCTTCCCGCCCCTCTTTACATCAAAATAGTCAACATA
>JASDQU010240530.1:12524-24528 GCA_032191745.1 Picea mariana | reverse complement strand
CCTGATTTATGACAAGCTCAAAATCCCCATGTACAACTATCCTCCTATTACCCAATTATTTCAAAGTCCTTAATCCCAAAATCGATGCCTCATATTCAGCCATGTTATTGGTGAAATCAAAAGAAAATTTGTAAGAACATAGTTTTGTACCTATCTTGGGAGGGTTAATCCACACACCAACTCTTGCTCCTTCTCTACTAGCAACTCCATCAAAAATCATGTTCCACATCTCATCCTCTTCACTGTTTTGTTGATCTATAATTTCCTCTGTTTGATGACCAGATTTGTCTTTGATGATCATAATAGTCTTTGGCTCCTCCTCTTCAAAACTCAAGTCATTATAGAAAATAGATGAGCCAACCTCAGTATCTACATAGTAAATATGATGGTTGTTTGGTTCGGTTTTTCTACTCACCATGTACTTGAGAAACACTTCTCTGTAAAACCTCCTTTATTGGCCAAAAAAAGGATAGTAGCATAAGACATATCCATTTGCAAAGTCCCTTTCAAATTTGCAGCCCATGATCTATATAACAACATGCCAAATTTAGGAGGGATGTTGGAAACAACCACATCCATGATCATATTTTTTGATGGAATTTGGGACAATGATACAACCAGATCTTTGATTAAACCAAAACATTTCACCTTCCTTGAGTCAAAAGAGAAAAGATCCGTGTAAGGCCTTGTAATATCTAAACCCAGCTCATCCATGACTACCTTGGGCATTAGATTATGTGATGCTCCTGAATCTAACATGGCATTATGTAAGGTCGTGTCATGAATTTTAAGACTAACATAGAAAGGGGGGACATCATCAACATCACCACTCTCCTCCACGCGTGGGCCAAACAAGATAGCAGGGTGATCATCTTTCATATCCAAGGTGTCAGAAGCTTCTTCCATCTTGAACATCTTAATGATATGATTTCTATATTCACCATTTTTTATCAGCTCATTGAATGAAACATAAGTTTTGATTTTATCCATTTCACTTTCAAAATTAAAAGGAGATGGGGCTTTTTCCACCTCTTTGATGACTGCTTCCTTTCTTTCCTTAGGTATCTTCTTTGGGGGTTCTTCTTTTGATTTTCCTTTCTCCATTGCATCCTTTGTTGAACTGTCCTTCTTAGGTTGGATTGAAGAAGGTGTATTGATCTGAGGTTCCCTTGTAGGATTTTCCTTTGGGGGATTTGCAGGCACCTTTTTTCTTTTGAGGTTGTACTGTTTCTGAAACTGCATAATAGCATTTTGAACTCCCTTATTATACACTTACGTTTCCATTGACAATATACCATCATTATCCTGGATAAACTTATTATTTGCATCCATAAATTGATCATGTTCTTCTTTAGTTAATAACACATGTGTTTATGTATCATCACAACAATGCATATTTTCTTCAATTGTTTGATCAAAATCTTCATTTACATAGTTTTTTTGGAAAGGAGGTTTTATTTGTTGATCACCTTGATTTCTCTTGTCTCTTTTAAAATTTTGATTTCTGGGATGAAAATCAGTTTGATCTCTGGTGGCAGGCTTATTATCCAAGGAAATTATTTCCATAAATATTTCCATAGTCTTCATCATCAAATCAAATTTCTCATTTGATGATTGAGAAGTTGAGGGATGTGCTTCTCCTTGGACCTTTTTCACATCTCTATTAGGATTATTTTTTATCTTCCCTGAGGACATCAAATTTACCTCCACTTCAATTGCATCACTCGTCATGTCATCTAGTGTATTTGATCTCCTTTCTCTCAACATCAAGGAAAATTCACTGTCAAAAGAATCATCATATCGAAGTTGGGCAACTCCAGGAGGGGGTTTAACTTCAGTGGGGATTGAATTATAAACTTTCATAAATTTGGTTGAAAACTCTTGTACTGTTTCATTAGGTGATATCTTTATGTTATTGTATTGAGTTAGCAACTGAAGAGGATTCTTCTTGTCACCCCACCTTGCAAGAAAAAGTGTTTCAAAGGCTGCAAAATTAGGAATGCTTGTTGCAGGGAGAGCTTTGAACCATTTTCTAACTTCTTCTAAAAGACTTTGTGAAAACAACCTTACTTTTGCATCCTTATGATATACCTCCTTTAGGTAAAATAAATCATTAAACCAATCTAAGTGTCTTTGGGCTAATATATTCTCTTCAACATCAAATGATTTGATTCTATGATTATAATTTTGAGGTAAATCATGCAACTGGGTAGGAAAGACAAGAGGAGAAAATCTGGCTACCATGGCTCTAGGAGGGTTTTGAGCTATCTGAACAGTCTGAATGGGGGCAGTTTGAATGGGGACAGTGGGAATCAAAGACTAAAATTTCTTCTCATCAAATATGTTTTCATTCAAATTAGATTCTGATCTAGATCTGAACAAGGTTTGTTCAAATTTTAAATCAAAGTCAAGGTCATCAATGCTTTTTACCCCGTCTTTGGGAAAATATAGATTTCTGTCTAGGAAAGCAAATGAGTTGATTGTTTTTTCTTTTATTTTGTGTAAGAGTTTCTCATGATCAAACACAAATGCTATAGGTTCTGGATCATGGTTCCCTCTAGTGTAAATTCTCTTAGGAGCCAATATTTCTTATTTTCTTTACAAAAAACTTTATAATACTGATCTTATTAAATGAAGTCTCCAGGGTAAAAAATAGTTCATCCAATAAGGTGTATGATTCACTGTTACCCTCATGAATCAAATCTAAATATTTTAAGTCGTTCTTTCCCATGGGAAATTTTCAATTTCGTACTCGGCAACAACGCCAAAATGTTATCACTGAGTGAATTGTTGGGCTAAAGAAACAATCTACAAAGGTAACCTACAAACCAACTTTAAGATTGGAAACTAGTCTTTCCAATCTAGAGAGGGCTCTCTTTGAGACTTGATCTCTGATAGACAGATTGCTTTTGAACTTGTAGCTATATTTAGATGTTTGATATAGTTTTTTCAAAGTTTGTTGGCAAAGAGGTATAGTATCTCTAAGGATACAGAGTCAACCATTGAAAACAAAAGAAAACAATGCATGGTAGGTAGAACTCCTTAAAGGAACAAAGGCTAAACAAGGTGATGAACTTCAGTTTTGAGTTTGA
This sequence comes from Picea mariana, assembly GCA_032191745.1. Classification (NCBI taxonomy): domain Eukaryota; kingdom Viridiplantae; phylum Streptophyta; class Pinopsida; order Pinales; family Pinaceae; genus Picea; species Picea mariana. The sequence continues at coordinate 21,436 of JASDQU010240530.1, read as the reverse complement.
TTATGTAGGGTGAAAGAAGAATAGAAGCACATAACATAATTAGAGCATCATAAAGGATGAATTCCGACCTTAGTTAAGAAGATAAACATAATTTAAATCAGTTAAGTCTAGAGCAACGTTAGATGAATTTTGGACCTTTAATTTTCCAATTTAAAGAGAAGAAAAGTGCAGATGAAAGTAAGTACACAAGGAATACATACAAAGAAGAGTAGAATCTTCAAATCACCACCATTAGACTCTTTTTCATAAGGAGTTTAGGACTTCTTCATTTGTATTTCTTATTAGATTTAGAGAATTACATTGCAGATCAAAATGCCTATACTTCTTCCCGCCCCTCTTTACATCAAAATAGTCAACATATATATAAATATAACAATACACTTAGCTTCTAGGGGTCAAACATCCTAGAGTTATGGATCTGGTTTCTTTCAAAGAGAACAACAACCTCTACAATATTTACCCAAAATAGAAAACCCGATTTGACAATCATAACATAACCAAAATATCATTTAAAATAATAGATCCTTGAGAAAAATTTGACCATGTGGTTGTGATGAGTCATCATGTGCATTGTTGGACAACCCTGTCACCCTTGCAAGTGTTGGCTACAACATTTGCGTAGGGACTTTGCGTAGTGAATATTCATGTTGAGGTTGCTCGTGCAAATCCAGGTGGCAACAAAGGCTAGGAAAATTCAGTTTGTTCTTATCTTATTTATCCAATTTCACTTGTAGCCGTAAGGTCCTATTTTCCTTTCTCAATGAAAAGTTCTTTATATTTAAATTTCCCACTTGCCTCAATAAAGCTTCATTCCTCTTTAACTTTGACTGAGCATTAGAAATGACTACGCATGCATTGTCTATGGTTGGTCTGCATTCCTTGTAATGATTCATGATCCCTTCCTCTGATATTCTCTTTTCTTCCCTGAGCTTGATGATCTGGTCTTGAGCTTCTCTTAGCTGCTTATTGGACCATTTTATGTTCTTTTCTCCTTCTATGGATGAAGTAGGAGATTTATGACTTGCTTTACTCTATGGTGTTTGTGCTTCAAGAGAATTTTCTATTAGTTTCTTTTTCAATTCTTTGTTCTCTTGGTAGAGTTGAGTTGTAATATGTTGAGCTTTCTTGAGTTGCTATTGCATAGATTTGACATCTGCATCTTTCTCCCTTGGTTTCAATTTCTCTTCATCAATCTCTTGGGCCCCAAATTCAACAAACTCTATCTGAACTATGGGTATGGGAAACCTCCTAGCAGATGACCTGGTGAGTGGTTTATTGGCAGCCTATGTCTCCTTGGGTTCATTAGTGAATTGTAATTTTCTTCTTTTCTTCAAGATTGGCTGATTGAGTGATGGATTCTCAATCTCTTTTCCTTTTCCCCTTTCAACAACACCTCCTCCTTTTTCCCCTAAACTATGAGATGTTGATTTATTAGCAGACAAGGGAGTATCTCCTTTAGGATCCAAGGAAATGTTTGCTGAGGTCAAGAAGGAATCCCAGTCCCTGTTTAACTTTCCAATCTCTTCAACCACCAACAACTTCACCAAGGAAAAATGGAATAGGCTACTCTTTGGCTGGTCAAATCTGGCTTGGACTTTGTCTGCCATTTTTCCCAGGCTTCTATATAGGTAGAAGGGTAAGTTTAGGGGGATTTTCCCCATGAAATGCATCAGGAGCCTAATGTGGTATTGATATACCTTGTCAAACCTACCCTCACAAGTAAAGTATTTATGGATTACTCTCAAAATCTTCTCATAAGATTCCAAAACATATTCCCTGGGAATGGTGGCACCAATATTCTGATTTTTGTATTCAGGTTTGAGAAAATCAATATAAAATGAAGGATCTAAAGGCATAACTTTAAACCACTTCTCTCCCTGCATAGGAATATCTGTAGCAGCTGATATGGTCTCCTCTAACACTGGAAGACTGATCCCTGCAATGGTTGTGCTGACACCATTAAAGTTTAGGGAAAACTACTTGGTTAGCTACACATTATACCCCTGAACCTTTTCACAGAATCTCATGCATCCATCTTGTTCAAAGGACACCCTAATCGTTGGTTCTGTGTTTACCAAATTTAAACTATGTGGCTCAAACCTCACGATTTCCCCACTTCTTACATTCTTTCTTTTCCATTGAGGAGTTGTCATGATGTTGATATATGCCAACCTTGTGTGAACTACAAGTGTGCAACAATATATTGTAATAACCTTTGTGCAATGAAAATGGGAACAGTAACCTCTGCGTAGCAAACAAGAGAAATAACATCTACGCAACAAATGAGAATAGTGACTTTTGTGCGGTGTGTAACAACATGTAGGAATAGAAAAATCTGCGCAACAAATGAATCAACAACAAGAAACTCAACGCAGCAACAGGTAGTAACAAAAAAATATGCATATCAAATGAATCAGCAGCAGGAAACTCGAAGCAACAACAGGTAGTAACATAAAACTTTGCATGGCAGATGGATCAACAACAGGAAACTCAGTGCAGCAACAATTAGTAACATAGAATTATGTGTGGCATACAAATCAACAGTAGGAAACTAAATGCAACAACGAACAACAACGAAAAACTTGGCGCAACAACAAACAACAACAAGAAACTCGGCGCAACAACAAGGATGGAAAGAGTTTAGCTCAAATGAAGTAAAGTTGGTTATGTGAAAATAAAATTTGTTTCAGAGGCTAGCTTGCAATGGGATCCAAGAAAGTCTCTTGAACAGTGATTGAAACAAATGGAGAATGCGCAGCAAAAAACAGATTGAAAGGTTTGCGTAGCAGAGAGCTTTGGAGCTTGTTGGAGAGGATATGGAAAATGCATAGGTCTTTGAGGCAATGGATAAAAACAAAAGGTGGCCAATATTTATTCTTGAATGGATAAGGGAAACAATTTTGAAAAGGGAAGTGGTTATCCATAGTGATAAGACGTTCAAGGCAAGTTAAGGATTTACGCAGTGAACTTGCGCAACAGGTACAATTTTGAAGTTTGCAAGGGTACAAATGACATGGAGTGTCATGATTGTTCCTTCTCTAACCTCATGAAAGGTGATGATGAACCATAATACCTTTTGACATGAAATTCACCCTAACCTATGATTCAACCTTAGCACATAATTTCCCACTTTTTAATGTGATTCAAGACTTAGGAAAGTGGACCATTACAAATTGAACATGATGGACTTTACACTCTTGACTCTTTGTCTTTTATGATGGTGTTTTATGAAAGAGACAATACACCCTTTAAACCAACTTATGACTAGACCTATTACTGACATTTCAAGTCATTCTTTATTTGATTACTGTCCTCATAAACCTTGCCACACTAACTATGACTCATCTAGGAATGCCTTGATTTTCCCAAGATCATGGAATGGCTTTGAAAACTTTGGACAAACCTCTAACTCTAGCTATGAAAATCATGGTGCTAACACCTACCACATGCAAATATTAGCACTACATATTGCACATTACAGGATAGGTGTCTACTCCAAGTTCTAGTATGTAGCATCGACATACGTAGCTAATTTATACTTGGAGATAATGAGAAAATTTTAGATTGAATATTATACTGAGTATGAAATTTTATTTTTTCATTTTGATAAAGTAATACAAAAAAATGTGTTTAATATAATTTTTATCAAACATCAAGACCAATTTTTTTTAGTTGACGTGGAAAGAGTAGACTATGAAACAACTAAAAAGTCTTATTTATGATAATTTTGGCCAAAATTTGACGAACAATAAATTTTGCACTCTGATCAATTTGTTGTTTAAATTGTAACTTTGGCAATCTTGGTTAATTCAAAAACCATGAGTCATGCCAAGATTGCAATTTTGAAATGCGCATATTATAGATACAAGAACATTGTGATTTATGTTGTTGGATTTGTGTAGAATCCTCCCTAAAAACAACATCGGAAATGGGGGGCTTTAGTTGGAGATTAGTCTACACCTTGGAAGGTTACTAAAAAAAATTTCTTCTTCAAACTTAGTTTCTTTTTTTATATTTATTTTAATTTTCTTCAATATTGAGTCACACAAATGTTTCTTTGAAGAATAGTATTGTAGTTTGAAAATTATAGTTGGCTACGAATTTTGGACTATGACCATATAGCTTTCAATGTAAGAAACACTTCAAAGAAAGGTGAATTTGCAGTGTCTTGTTGAAAGGAAAATGCTTCTTAGGTTGAAAAACAAAAGTATCAAAGTAGAGTCGGTCAGTACACTCTTTAGATGTAATAAATTAATAAACATGATAAAAATGGTGTTGTTTGATAATGGAAATGGCACAAACCCAATGGATATTGAAGTTGACCCTACTTTTCCTCATGATGGGGCCAGAGATGATTTTGAATTATTAGTGGAAAGACAATGCCCCTTGTAAGAGAATTTCTCTATGCCCGACAACCCTTCTTCTAGGTGTCAGAAATGAAATAAGAGGAACATTTTGGAACAAGAAAAGAAAACAATGCTTTCAAACACATGTGGTGGTGAATGGTGGGTAAATCACTTTAGAATATCATCAACTTCAAAAAAATTTGTTTTGGCATCTAATGAGAAGGGTTCAATACAAATAAGGAAAAAGAAAAAAAAAGAATGATAGCAAAATAACATCGGTGACCTTACCATCAAGGACTCAAATGAAAATTAATTCTCCTTGAAAATAATAAAGGATTAAGTTAATCTTGTAGTGAAGAAACCCTCTTTCCAACCAAAAATATGCTATATGCTCTAAATTGGAACCAATATTCGAATGATCTGGCAAGGATTCTACTTTCAGCTGACGAAATTTGAGTTCTAAATCCTCCACTCACTGCATGAGAGTTTTTATCCAGGTGGATATCGGTGGCCACCCACCTTTTCCAGCTGGCTCAAAACATTTTTCTGGCAATTTTGGTAATTTACTATTTTTAGTGGTTTTTAACTTCCGGGGCCATTTTAAGGGCCTAAATGAAGGTTTTTTTGGGATTGAGCTTCTCAATGACAGTTGAAGGCTCTCATTGAGCCCCCTAAATGAATATCCTTGATGATACCTTTCCAATGAGCTATCGTGGCCCTCAAACGAAGATCGTATGCCAAAGTTACTCCCCGGGGAAGTTGATACACCAAACTACCCAAAATGGGGTCCACAAAAATGTTGGCTTTTCATCTTCCGGGGTTAGGGTTTTGGATTTTCTCTATGATAAAAATGCCTTTGGAGCATAATTATAAAATCATTTTCTTGCGAATGCGAGTAGTGGACACATCTCTTCTCAAAGATAAGCTGCCACCATTCTAGCGAGTCTTTCACTCTATATTTTTATAGTCTTTGTACATTTTCGCTCATTAATAGAAAATTGTGTATTATTGTATCTATGTGTTTATGGTTGCATCTCTGATACATTTCTGTTATATTATTGGATATCCGAGATATCTCTATACATTTATATATTATATCTCTTCTCTCATTTTGTGCCGAAAATAATCTAGATGAGTGGTATCATAACAGGCTGCCCTTGATCGTTTTTCAGTGCATGTCCCCGACGAGGTCCAAGTATAGAAAGTTGGGTCTCGATATTGTCTCTCTTGAATACAATCACTCTTGCACGCCCAAGAAACCCTCCACGGCAGAAGAAAATAAAAATGACGGAGCAGATGATTCTATCAATTTGTTGCTTGAGCAAGTTCTCACGTGACAGAGGGGCGAAATGATGGAGAATTTTTCTCACATCCTTCAACGTTTGCCGATAACAACAGGCGCGTCTTCATCAAGTGACCACTTTGGAAGTACCTCTCCTTTCAAGGTACAATCTAATTTTGATATTCCCATATTTGAAGGACAAATAGATGCAAATGCCTTAGAAAAATGGTTAAATCTGCTATAATGTTATTTCTTTGTTCATAATTTTTCCGACAAGGAAAATATTACCTTTTCACTCCTTAAGGCTCTCCCCCATGTCAAACATTGGTGGGAAACTTATTGGGATCAAATTTCCATAGAGGAGTCTGGAATATATGGGGTCGAGCCCACTTGGGATTTTTTTGTGGATGCGTTAAAGGAACAATATTACCCTCTTGACAACTATGAGGACTAGTACATGAGATGGACCACACTGTGGCAAGAGAGGGGCCAAGCACTTCCAAAGTTCACCAATACCTTCCATACCTTGTGCACCAAGATGGGTATCAAATACTCTGAATGACATTTGGTTCTGAAATACCGTGGGGCTCTACACAGATACATCCAAACTGAAATTGATTTTCTGGACATCTCATCACTTGGTGTTGCTTATTGATATGTTGTTAAAATCGAGCATAAATTTAAGCACCAGAACAAATAGGAGTTTGGGTCTGCAAATATGCAACAACCAAAGTATGATAAAGACGACCCTAACAAATAGTCTCCCGAAAACTAGTCCAAGCCATAGGAAAAGAAGGGTCACGAGAAGATAAAGAAAGACACCGAAAAATGGTGCAATTTCCAAAAAATCCCCTGGCACAACACCACTAAATTTCACTCAAAAAAGTCATTGGTGGCTGAGATAAAAAACAAGGATCTGAACCCTGATTCAAAATATGATTATAAAAATACTAGTAAAAGAAAGATCATCGATGCAGACCCCACTACTATTGTCGTGATCGCAACAATTCAACCAGAAGAACCAATAGATCCTGAAGAGGGGGAGCACCTTTTTCATTCACATATGTGGGTGAAGGGGACCCCGCTACATTTTATTGTTGATAGTGGAAGCCAGAATAACCTCATCTCCACAAAGGTTGTCAAACAATTGGGATTGTCGACAACACCACACCCACAACCATACAACATCAGGTTGCTTCGCCAGGGACGAGATCTATGTGTTAGCCAACAGTGTCGATTGTCATACGATATCCAACCCTTCAAGGATGAGGTATTATGTGATGTTTCCCCACTAGATGTATGTGATGTTCTCTTGGGATAACCATATATGTGAAAGCGCCATGTTGTTTATGAGTCTCGACCCCGTAGTGTCATTGTTTCTCTGGGGGGTCATCTCTACAGAATACCAGAAGTAGTTTCGACTAGTGTTCCAGCTAAACAGTGCCACAAGGTAGTATCTCATACTACAAAATTCAGCTTCTTCAGAATTTGTTCAAAAGGTGAACAAAATGATACTACAACCACTACAGCCTCGACCTAGGCACCTTCTATCCAACAAAAGCAGGTTGACAAGATTGAAACAAAGTGTAAAGATTCCTTCTGCACATAGGCATATCAGGTAGCCAGACTGGTTAAAAACATCAAACCCTTCCAGCAATAGGTTCATGACAACCTTCAACAAGCTAAGCAACGCAACTTCCCCAACAAGGCAAGCAACTCATCAAGATGCAGATTCATCAAACGCTTTTCCGTCTCCCCCGGGAACTCAATGCAATGGATACCATTGCTTCCTAAGGAGGGAGGATTGATCCAGGTGGATAGCGGTGGCCACCCACCTTTTCCAACTGGCTCAAAATAATTTTCTGGCAATTTTGGTAATTTACTATTTTTAGTAGTTTTTAACTTTTGGGGCCATTTTGAGGGCCTAAATGAAGGTTTTTTTGGGATCAAGCTTCTCAATGATAGCCAAAGGCTTTGATTGAGCCCCCTAAATGAATCTCCTCAACGATACCTTTCCAACGAGCTATCGTGCGCCTCAAACAAAGATCGTATGCCAAAGTTATGCCCCCGGGAAGTTGATACACCAAACTACCCAAAACGGGGTCCACAATTGGAGCTTGTTCCAGATGTATAATTGGAGCTTGTTCCAGATGTATAACGGGGTCCAAAACGGGGTATATTTGGAGCTTGTTCTAGATGTATAATTGCTACAATTTTCTATGAAATTCCCATTTTTTTGTTGATATCCAAGTCAAAGGGTGACAAGGTGAACGAAGTAATGGTTTTAGATGGGAAAGGGAGACACCAGTGGTAAACATAGGAAGTAAAGTTTGGTTGAAATTGATTGAGGGGATTTAGAAATGAAATTTCGAGTGGTCTGTTTCTAGCAAGCTGATCTAGAGTAAGCTCGTAAAGAGAATGAAAAAAATAGATGGGATAGATAGAATCGGATTGTAGATGTTTAGGTAGGTTATTTGGTTTTCTTAGCCACTGAGTTGTTAATGTCTGAGTCTCCTTAAAGGTTCTTGTACATCGATGTCTGATGCCCGAGGGAGATGGGTTTCCCAATCTCTGTATGACAAAATTGTTTGATAAAACATAACAAATGGTATGAAAATTGCTCTTACGGTAAGGAGGAATAATTTCTACCTATGGAGCGTGGTGGTTCAATATAAAAAACTTGCATGTCGTGATGTGTTCATTCCAGGCATGATGAAAAGTGTAGAGCCATGTGAACTCTTGTTACTTATCCATTACGCTAGAGAGAGGAACACCTTGCTTACATGAGAAGAAATGAATATGGGAGTCGCATCGTAGTCCTTGGAGGTTGATATTCCAAGGCCACCTTATACAAATATTAATTACAATCATCAATTGAACCTTTAAGGGATGGGATGGGATTTCAAATCCCCATTAACCTTCATTTCACCTTTCCTTAAGGTAGATCCTTCCTTGGCAAGATGATTTGCTTCCATGTTCAGCTTCCGCGTGATGTGGAATATAGCATAGTTTTCAAATTGACGAAGATGATCCTAGATACTAGTGAGAGCACCCCTATATATATTGCTTCTAGCTATATTTTGTTTGATAGTGGCTCTTATGAGAATCATAAAATCGCCACAGATTATTATTCTTCGAATCCCTTTCATAAGAGCCTGCTCGATTCCTTCATAAAGAGCGAATGCTTCCACTTCATTATTGGTCATTGTTCCAAGGCCCCAAACACACTTTAAGATGGTATGTCCTCCAAGATAACTTGTTGTCCCCCACATCAACCACCCCTA
>JASDQU010240529.1:168795-191205 GCA_032191745.1 Picea mariana | reverse complement strand
GGTTTGTGTAAGTCCTTTCCCTTGAGTGGTCGAATTTCAAAAGCCAGGGGCCTTCCTTCTTGCATTAGGACAACACCAATTCCATTTCTCGAGGCATCACATTCCACAATAAAGGTTTTTGTGACGTCTGGAGTGGTCAAAACATGAGCTTTGCACATCACCTCTTTAAGTTGTTCTAAATATTTAGTTGCCTATGGAGTCCATGAAAATGCATCCTTCTTAGTTAGTGTCGTTAAAGGTGTTTCTATTCTTCCATAGTGCTGAACAAACTTGCAGTAGAAACCTGTCAAACCCAAAAATCCTCTAAGATTCTTCAATGTTTTGGGAATCGGCCAGTCCATCGTGGCCTTAATCTTGTTAGGGTCTACCTTAACACCTTCATGAGATACAACATGACACAAATACTCTACCTCCTTCACTCCAAAGAAACATTTGGATGGTTTGGCATATAGTTGTTTCTCCTTTAGTACCTGTAGCACCTTGTCAACATGTCACACATGATCCTCCCAAGACTTGCTATATATTAGTGTATCATCAAAAAATACTAACACAAATCTTTGAAGGAAGGGATTGGAAATGGAATTCATCAACCCTTGGAATGTGGAAGGTGCATTTGTAAGGCCAAAAGGCATGACCAAAAAATCATAATGGCCTTCATGAGTTTGGAATGATGTTTTTGGGATATCTTCTTCCTTTATTCTAATCTGATGATACCCTAAACGAAGATCCAATTTTGTGAAATATATTGCTCCATGTAGTTCATCTAACAATTCATCAATGACAGGACTAAGAAACTTATCTTTAATAGTGATCTTGTTGAGCTCTCTATAATCTGGACACATACGCCATGAGCTATCTTTCTTGAATACTATTACCATTGGTGTTGAGTAAGAACTTTGGATAGGTCTAATAATGCCAACCTTTAACATTTCTTCAACCATGCACTCAATTTCACTCTTCTGGGCATAAGGGTATCTGTATGGCCTGATGTTAGGAGGAACACTGCCAGAAATTAGGTGAATTTCATGATCATGATTTCGAGTGGGTGGAAGACCTTTGGGAATATCTTCAAATACTTTGGAATGATTATCAATGATCCCTTGGAGATCTTGAGGAATAGATGGCTTAGATTTTTGAACATCTAGTGAGCATAGTTGTGCAATAATGCCTTGATGCCCCTTTTTTAATAATTTTGTCATGCCATTAGAACTTATCACCTTACCAGGTTTCCCTGTGATACCTCTTAACTCAATTTCTTTTCCTTCCAATGAAAATTTCATGAAAAGTTCTTGAAAATTAAAAGCCATTGTTCCTAATGATTGTAACCATTGGATTCCTAGTACAACATCAACACCACCCATGGGTATAGCAATCATTGAACTATTCATTACATATTCCCCCATAGTAAGATTGATCTTATTGCATTCTCCTGAGCAATTGATAGTTCCTCCATTTGCAATCATTACTTGAAACTCTGGTGCTAGATATACAAAACAATTGAGAGCTTTGGCTAATTTATAGTGAATGAAATTATGAGTACTACCAGAATCAATTAGGACTATTACCTTTTCTTTTTGATGTACCCTTCGATCTTGAGGGTTTGAGGAGTGCTATTTCCAGCCAATGCATTACACGATATTGTGGGAGTCAACTCTACAGATGAAATTGCTTCTACATTTTCATCTTGAGATGGTTCTTGTTCATGTTCTTCTTCCTCTTCACAATCTATGTAGAATAATTTCTTCTCACCACACTTATGTCCCTTATTGTACTTGCTGTCACAATTAAAGCATAAACCTTTTTCTTTTCTTTCCTCCAATTGTTGAGTTGTCAACCTTGTAGGTTGAGGTGTTTTAGAAGAAGGAGCATTATTCTCTCTATAGATGTTGGTATTGGTCCTTCTAGTAGCCATATCCATATTTTTACTTTCAACATTTCTTGCCACCTTAAATGCATTCTCCAATGATTTGGGTTCCCAAAGGCGAACCTCATGTTGAATGTTATCCTTTAAAGTTCCTATGAATACATCAATCAAGTGCTCATCTGGAATATCTGTTACCTTTATATCCAATCTGTGTAAGTTCTCAATGTGCTCTGTAACTAAACCCTTTTGCTTGAGATTTATCAATTGGCTAAAGAAGGTATTGCTCCTTGTATCCTCATAGTGTGCTATCATTTCTTCCGTAAAAATTGTCCAAGTGGCGAGTGATTTGCGAGAACAAAGCCATCAATACCATACAAATTGATTGGGTTCTAAATATAAAGAAGCAATTCGTACCTTTTGTGTATGTGGCACATTATGTAGATCAAAGAATTTCTCCATCTGAAGTATCCATGTGATTGGGTCCTTGCCATCAAACTTCCTCATATCAATCTTAGGAATGTGGTTGGTCTTCAACCCAAAGTTGGAATTTCTCCATTCTTAATTCACCTTCCTTGTGTCCTCATCATGAATTTCATGGGATACATTTTCACTTTCAGGTGTCCTCTTCGTTATGAAATTTTTCAATCCTTCCATGATCTCCCCTTTTAAACCCTCCATCATCTCTTGTAGTTCATCTTTTGTTACTGTCTTCTTTTGTAAATCATTTATGTCCCTACACATTTCTTCACCTTCATCAAGAGTCCATGTAGGATTATCTGGAGGCTTATTTGGTGTAGAAGTTCCCTTTTTGGGTGGCATGTTGGCCAAGTATCACTTTCAAACCTTGATTTTGAGGTAGTTCTGCTAGACAATATTTCTTCTGTTGTATCTCCAACGTTTCGACCCTTCTGGGTATGAAACTTTATTTTTTGTAGTTCTCTAATATTTCTTCTCTGCAATGCCACAGGTCTGATCAAAATTGGATGTGCCAAGTGGAATTTACGGTAATTTCCCCACAACTTGCTGATTTTGGGCCTTTTTGGGAGATGTCACTTGTATAGTGTTCCCCACACAAAATAATTGATATAAAATTTGAAACTTGTACCAGAAATACTGCAGACTGTCCACTATCCAATGCAACAAGTCTCACTCTATTTGGATACTCTTGGAAGAAGTTATGATTGTTTTACCTGGAACACCTTCTTGAGACTAGTCAATAGGACTAGTCATACACCTTATCTTCCACATGGTGTATCTACAAATGTAAAACGAACCAGAAGATGAACGTTTTACCACATATATCTTACTAACTTTTATGAATATCCTCCGAAGTTAAGGGTTTGAAACGTTACTTAAATTTTTTTATAGCGAAAATTCCGCAATGACTCAGTTCAGGATGATTCCAAAACCCTATCTTACATAGGTTGTATCTCCGAAATTATAAGGCCTCAGGAGCTGAAATTTTAACACAACGTACCTTGATCCGTCTACTAAATATCCTCCAAGCCGTTCCTTCTGAAATGTTGTAGAAAAAAAGTTATAGCGAAAATTCCAAAGTGTCTCAGATGTAGTACCGAAACCCTAAGACTTTGAGCTTTGATACCATATGCTAAGAACCAAATATCAATATAGCATAGAAAAAGCTCAGAATAAGTACTCAACGCCTTGAAAAAGAGAGAAATTCAGATAATAAGCCTCTTCGAGGTGGAAACCTCCTTATGCCCATATAAATGTACAATTCCAAGATGATTCCAAATGAAAATGTCTCCTTGGTATATATAGGAGACTAGGAGGTATAATTACAATTAATGGAATAAAGCTGACATAAATAAAATAACATTACTAATGTAATATACCCCAATTAAAAAGTAATGAACTAATATTACGACTTAACACTATTGTATTTTTGAGTCAAGAAATTACAAACATATATGTCAAAAATGTATTACTTTTAAGAATGATTAATGTTATGTGGATTTTTTTATAAATATATTGAATATTTGTGTATTATACTTTAAAAATGTTCAAAATAAAAAGTTTTTCTATACCTTAGAAAATACTAGCTATTTTAGTGGGTGGATAAGTTATATGGCCATATCATTAAATGCATTGGATTGAATATTGATGACAAAGGTATTCTCAACACGCCACTATCAATGAATTCTTTAAACATATGCAATTTCCTAAGTCACACTGGCTATCATTGCAAATTCATTAGTGGGTACATCAATATCACACATCTATTAGAATGACTATTAGAAAAAGGCACACGATTAAATGGGATAAGGAATATCAAATAAATGTTGTGACATTAAGGTAAAATATAGTTACAAAACAAGTTTTAATGTTCTCTAAATAGATTAAGGTTCGTAAGTACACATATAATCTTCTAGTGTAGCTAATGGTACAAATGGTACAAGTCTTCCGCAACTAGAAGAGGATAATGTGGATCATCATATTCATTTTTCTAGCCAAAGACTTACAAAGACGTATAATTATTTTGTGCACTTTTAGATAATTAGTAGAAATTTACTAAATATTAGCATTCTAGAAAAATGATGCAACAAAGATTCTTTAGAACCCAAAATGCTAGACTTAGTCTACATGATTGACATTAATCTACAATTATAACAAATCTCTTACACACAACTAGTGTCATACCTTTGTCATGTCAATCTTTCAACGCTATTGATAAATCGTTAAGGTACCAATTCAACATGTAGTTCACTTTGTGAGTTCGGTAAGATCTCAATGCACCACATTGATGCCACATCCTAGTGTATAGGAATTGTGTGATACATAGATTGGGTGGTTGAGTTTAACCAACACAATCTGAATGTGTGTTGGTGATCGAAGTTTACCAAATTGATGCATGCCTTGGCTAATGTGATTTTAGAGAATGAGTTAGTGATCAAACTTGTCCACTTTTCTCGAGGCCAACTATTACAAATTTTCCAATTTAACATCATGTCATTCATTTATATATAAATGTGTTGCACTCTTGTAAATGTACTTAGAAAGTTCTCTTAGGAAGCATACTCTTAATTTCTCCTTGTACCTATGTGAAAGTTACTTTGTAATCATACTCCATACATGACTCAAGCATACATCACTACTCTAGAATTACAATCTCTAAGTTGATTTTGCAATATTTCTATATTGGTAATAAATTTAACAACTTGATTATTTTTTCTAATGTTATTGTGTACCTTGTAATGGTTTTTTAATGGTTTAATTGGTTTATTATTAAGATTCCATTTTCACATCTAAGTTATAATATTCATTTCATTATTTTCTTAGGTATTTTATGTTAGTGTTATGAGGTATTTTTTTTGGCACCATAGTTTAATTGTTCTACATTTTGGTCATTTTCTAAGGATATTTTATGTTTAATTTTGCTTGAAATCTGGTGATAAATTGTTGAATCTGCAAATTTGAGTGGTTAATTTTGTATAATACGAGTGTCATGGGGTTATTCAGCACGTCGAATCCATTTCTCCATGCAATTTAAACAACAAAAAATTGTGATTTCATGGAGATTTGTGTCGTCGGATTTCGACGAAAATGGATAAAACATAGAACAATTAGACAACGTCTTTTGTGGCCACTTTCTTGGAAAAAAAATCGTCAATTTAGTTACAAATTTACCTATTTTTTACATATATATGATATAGTAAATTATATGTTTTTTATTGAATATTCAGATATAGAATATATGTATGATTTTTCAAACCAAAATAGTCATTTATAGTACTATACATAGGTATAATATTTGAATCCTTAAAAAATACCCTATGATGTGATGTTCATGCCTTATTTATGCAATTGTAAACCTCACCTCTCACTTGAATATAACATCATTTTGTTATCATAGTGCTTACATGTCTTACAATTGTATTTCGTGTTATTATTTCCTCTTGAAGATGTGTAGAGGTTGTTTCCTTACAATATCTATAATGAGGAATAGTACTCGTGCCAATCAACACATTTTGACATCCCATCAACTATAATTATAACATCATGGAGCATGAAACACTAAATATGGTTTACATAACTCATTTTCATTTTTGTGTGATTTGACACTGAAAGTCTAGGAAAGTGTACATACCCTACCCATGTGAAGTGACCTCCTAGGAGGAAACACATATTCTTAACCATTAGACTTACTCAATAATGTTTTAAATATATTTAAATGTTAAAATAATATTATATACATGACTGAAATAATAATGTAAAAACAAGTTTGTAAAATGATAATGGTAAATCATTTCCATTTTTGTATTGTTTGTTGATACCAAATTCATAAATATATTGTGAATTATTAAATAAATATTTCATGATAGGTTTAACTCCATATGATTGTTATCCTCCTTACTTGGGTCCAGTTTCCACAAGTGACATGTTAAGATCATAATCTTAGTGTTCAGTTTTCCTAACTTTGTAACCTAAAAAAAATCTTATAATAAATAAAAAAAATTTATGCAATATGAATTCAATTGTGATCTATGAGTTAAAATGAAGCATTGGTCAATTAAACCCTAAGGACATCTTAAGATTAAGGAGATTCATATGAAGTAGTAATAATAAAGGTAGTAGGTTCAATGTTTTGGCTCTTTTTAGGGGATATTTTTCAGGGATATTTGTGTGAAATCCTAGGTGAAATTGTTGGATATGCAGATTTAAGGGATATTTGTGTGAAATCCTAGGTGAAATTGTTGGATATGCAGATTTAAGAGGTCAGTCATGTATAATCAAAGAGATTTTTTAGGAGGCTGAATCTATTTCTAAAATACAATTTAAATAACAAAAAATTGTGATTACTTGCAAATTTATATCTTATGAGGGAAAAAAGACAAAACCTAAAACAGTTAGACAAAGTTGGTAGTGTTTAGTGGATGTGGCGACATCTTAAAATAATCTAAAAATTTAGAAAGGAAGTGTGCTAACTCTGGAGCAATCTTCCCTCCCTAGTTACTTTTCCAGGTTTTTGGGCGTCTGTTTTTAAATTTCTAGCCAATCCAGAACTCATCAATTTTATGAGCATCTGGGTTGGTTTAAAATGAGCATAACCCTTGGGATAAAGTTCTGAAATGCATGGAACATTGATCCATGCGAAACTCAAACCACCCCTAAAAATTTAGCAGGTTAAAAGCAGAAGTCCATAGAGAAGATTGCTCCCGAATTAACTTACTCCTATAGAAAGAATTAAGTGTACATAGAGGTCAAGAATTAATTGAAGAAATTATCGATAAATGTAAGGAAGAGCATGGTGCCATTGTACATAAGGTGGATCTTCATATAGGACATCCTATAGTTACCCGGGAGAGAAAGTTTGTAGAAAGTAACTTTCAAATCAGTGAGCATTTCGTTGTCTTGTCGTGTTACAGTGAGTACTTTATGATATTCCAAAGAAAACTTGCTGACACAAATTTCTCTTCACCTTTAAAAGATAGATATTTCAAGTGAACCCTGGAAGCCCTTGTATATGATTTGAAGGTTCAAACTGACACAAATTTCTCTTCACCTTTAAAAGATAGATATTTCAAGTGAACCCTGGAAGCCCTTGTATATGATTTGAAGGTTCAAACTCCTATGAAGAAATCATATGGGATTTGCAGTGGAGAGAGAATCATCCACAGACTATCGGCCAAAAGCAATGTACTTTCTGTATCGAAAACATATTGAGATACAACCCGTGCCTAGCAGGTTTTAATGAGGATATTGTTCTTATGAATTCGATAAGATTTTCACTTCTGAAAATAATGCAAATTAAAGTAGCCCATCATTTCATCTCCATGCTCCTATCCATATTTCCTGTCCATACCACATGCTCTTTTCGTGTAATGCAAATTGATTGTGACAGGAGGATGCATGCAGGAGTCCAGAAACCTAACTTTCACAATCTTTTCGCTTCATCTAAAAGAGGCCCTATCCCCTATGCTTTGTGACCTTCACTTTTATATAGATAGGATCTTGAATTTTAACCCTTAGGGGGATTGACAAGACAAACGAATCTGCTTCCTTTATAGGGATAAGAATAACTGTTCGGCCTTTTTAACTGAGAAGAATAAGTGTGCAGCCCGGTGAAGATCGTATTCAAATAAAAAAAAGTGGGGGAATGCATGCGAGCGAGCACTTTGAAGCAGATAACCAAAGGGATGTAGACGATGATACGATGATGATTATGATGAATACAGCAGCAGAAGCATGCATGCTTTGCTCTCGAGTAGCAAATATTTGTTGAAAGCATCGAGTACTCTGGATGTGACAGGATACTTGTGATTCCTTCTCCATTGACATGTATGATGTAAGTAGGTATTTTCAAGTGGGCAATGCACAGGGGCAAATACTACTCCTTGTTGTAAAATACAGAAACACTGGGAGTATTTGAAGCCACCATTTTCGGTCAGGGGCTCTCGAGTAGGAGATATCTTGGAAACAGCTCTATGATTTGCATGTACCCATACATAGGCACGAGTGTTTCCATTCTGCCTCCCATGGTTCGACCGGATCAATCAAAAGCCCTCTGTCATGCACTATATAATAACCCAATACCTTGATCTCTGCACCCACCCATTAATTTTTCCACATACATAGGAATGTGTTTTCTGGAGATTGATTAATAATATTCATCTGTGGTTAGGCAGTTGCAGCCACCGAGGATGCAATTATCGAGTCACTCACGCGAAGAAGAAGAATAATAAGGAGCAGGCATGGCATGGAGGGGCGCCACCGCTCCAAATTTAGAGCCCTGTCTGGGAGAATAGATTAACGAGGTTTCTCTTCTCTGAGCAATTCATGGCAGAGAAGACCGTGTTTCCTGTCAAGACGTCCCATTTGTGTATGTAACATTCAAGAGTGACGATTATATAGTCGTAGAAGTTATTACATTCTATGGTGGTAGAATATCCTATCATAAAGCTTGTTACGGCATTTGAATAGGTCAATTCTGCATGATGAATATAGCAATGTCTGCCTGCGCCTTGGCTTGCTGCGGATTGTTGTTTTTAATGGTGAAAATTGGCAAGATCTTGTGGTGGAAGCCTCTGCAGATCCAGAAACATTTTGAATCTCAAGGGATCCGTGGCCCTCCTTGCAGGCTTATATATGGTAACATGCTTGATATGATTAAGATGAGAGAACAGGCAATTTCCAGGCCAATGGAGTTATCGCATGATATTATTCCTCGGGCTCTCTCATTCTATAGCCGTTGGACTGAAACCTATGGTGATTCTCATGATGCTTCAGTCTCTTCTCATCTTATTAAGCAATATTGCTTTTGTCTGGGTAATGCATAATCTTATTTTGTCATTGAAACAGGCAATACATTTATCCACTGGTTCGGCTCGACCGCTAGGCTGAACATTACAGACCCCGAACTTATCTGGGAAGTCTTGTGCAACAAATCTGGTCTCTACAAGAAGAGCGTTCAGATGAAAGAACTGAACGGAGAAGGCCTTCTTAGTCTGGAAGGAGAGATGTGGGCTCAGCACAGAAGAATCATTAATCCAGCATTCCATGTTGAACATTTGAAGGTTTGCTGTTGCATGATTTGAAGAGTTTTAAAGCTTGTTCTAGCTGCATGTTTTTAGCTTCTTGTTATGGACTGAGCTTTCTGAATCAGTACTCCGTTTCATTTTGTTTTTCTCAGCAGCTTTCATATCCAGTAGTCTTGTGCCTTGTAAAGGTTCAAATCCCAAAATCCTTAATCATAATTTCTGCACCTTAGCCTCCGGTTACTGCAGGGTTGCGGGTTGTCTTTACTTGGTCATATTTTTTTTTGTAGTTTTAACTTTTAACACAATTAATAGAATTGGCAAACTTAACCAGCTGCAAACGCTATTTTATTTTTCATGTTTTATTGAGGAATTTTGCATAGACTATTTGAATCTTCATGCCTTATTAAGTGACTTAGCATGCAATGCATCTTCCACTTGTCATTTCTTGCAAAGAGTATAAACATTCTCCGAGATCTCTCATTTTCTTCCTATTTTCATTGTTGAATGATGAGAGCTAAACAGTCCTCTTATTTTCGTTGTTAAATGATGAGAGCTAAACAGTACTAAATGATTGAGAACTTTACCTAAAGTGACAAATCATAAATTAACATTTTTTTCTTTGTTTTTCTGTACAAGTGATCATTGAATTGATATCATATTGATAAAATCTCTGGCAAGTATTCTGCTAGAACTTAAAACTTGACAGATTGTTTTTTTTGATACATGTATTTTTTGGTTGCATTGATAATATTGAAGTTGGATGTTACAGGGCATGGTTCCGATGGTTATCGGAAGCACATCAACTATGCTGGACAAATGGAAGGAGAGAATTGAATCGGGTGAGAATGAAATAGAGGTCTGCAAAGAGTTCCAGAATCTAACAGAAGATATATTGGCGCATACTGTGTTTGGGAGCTGCTATTCTGAAGGAAAACGTGTCTTCGACCTGCAATCTGAGCAGACACTGTTATTAACTGAGGTCCCCCGGAGTTTACTGCGTGCTCTGATAAGCAGGCAAGCAATGCTTTTGGCTTTCGGTGGACTCTTATAATCAGAAAAGAGAAAAGGAAGCATACTCATTTATAAACATACTCATATACAAATGGTTTAATCTTGATTTGCAATAGAGCTGGTAGTAGTATTACATAGAGTGTTTTTCTAATCCTTCATCGCCGGGAAAATATGGTGATAAGGGTAAAGGTATAAATAAACAAACTTGCAGAAAAATGTCACACCAGCCCAGCCCAGCCTAGACCCCAAACATGAACATGCGATTGACATGGAGTTAGTGAAAAAAAAAAACCAACTGCACTGTCGACAGCTCACTGTATTGCTGCATTAAATACTACAATATTCTACATATTTAATGTGTGGGACTTGCAACGATCAGTCCTCGGCCAAAGAGAACACTGGTAGATTCCGTCAGAAGGAGAGATAAGCACGACTTAAACACATGACTCTTCATAACTTTGCTGTCATACAACGACTTCTATTAAAATCTGTCAGCATTAAAGATAGGTACTTACAGATTGAACGGTTTACTTACAAAGGATAGGCACGAATTAAACACATGACTCTTGGCAACCTCACTGTCATACAACAACTTGTCCTATTAAAATCCGTCAGCATTAAAGATAGGCTCCTACAGATTGAACAGTTTACTTTCCTCTTAAAATCTGTCAGCATCAAAGATAGGAACCTACATGTGAAACAATTCACTCACCGTAACAGTTTAGACACAGCTTCTCTCAACCCGAGGTTGATAAGGGAGATTTAAGAAGCTCTATTACAGGTGAGGCCGGTTAGCTTCTGGGCAAACATCATAGGCAAAATTTCTCCCAATTATTTCATTTTTCTGATTTTTAAAATTATGGATGGATTCAGAGAGGCCCGAAACTCATGGACAGACAAAATTTCTGAATCTTAAAATACTGGATGGAATCAGAGAGGGCCACAGCCTAAGGAATCGCGACCGAGACACAGTTCATTGATGAAATTCCAACTTGAAGAGGTATGAAATATGGGTTTGCCCCAGTTATAAAAAAACATGAAGCTAGTTTGATTGCTAGATACCAATAAGCGCCAAGTTGCAGAGCATTTACTGTAGTTAGGAGTAGTATATACACTGTTAAATCTATTTCGCAAAAACCTAATTATGCATACACTGCCCCTATTGTAGATACCAATAAGCACCAAGTTTCAGAACATTAACTGTAGTTAGGAGTAGTATATACAATGTTAAATCTCTCTAAGCACCAAGTTGCAGAACATTAACTGTAGTTAGGAGTAGTATATACAGTGTTAAATCTCTCTAGCGAAAACCTAATTATGCATACACTGCCCCTAGCTGCAGTAAATGTTATCTAGTTGGGTGCATAATGTTTACCATCCCACCATGGCCTCTCGACCGCAATCACTTTTATCATTTGGTGCTGACTTCTATATCAGATTATGAAAGATCTCCTGTACAACTGATATCAAAGTAGGATTCTGCAATCATTTCTCTAGTACAACTCTTTCGACATGCAGATTTTCAACACGTTTGGGATTTTCTTGGAGTCCTTATATCATTGCCGAAATTATTAGATACGTTTTGGTCTGAAGTTCAGTCCAGTTCATTGTGAAAGCCTCCTTTATCCTGTGTAGTCATTAAGCTTTTACGAAGAGATATTTTATTTCCTTGCTTTTTTTCGGCTGAATAGATTGTGGATGGTGCTGCTTTCAGGTTTCTGCCTACCAGGAAGAACCGATACATGAGAAAACTGGACAGTGAAATCAGGAGGTCCCTGAGGCAGCTGATTCAAAGCAAGAAGCAAGCTTGGAGTTTGGGCAGATCGAGCAGTTATGGTGGCGACCTCATCAGTGTGATGACAGGAGGCAACAAAGATCATCATCAGCAGCAGCAAGGAGTGGTGCTGCAGAAGGGCATGATGAGCATTGAAGAAATTGTGGAGGAATGCAAGACATTCTTCTTTGCAGGCCATGATACAACATTATGCCTCTTGGCGTGGACCATGATACTACTTGGGATGCACCCCCAATGGCAGGACCGAGCACGCAAAGAAATTATCAGTATATGTAGACACCAACCTCCCAAACCAGAAAACGTCAGTCAGCTCAAGATAGTAAGGGCATCAACACACCAATCAATCTAAGCTTGTTTGTTTTTATTTCTCAGCCTTTGTGCTTTTCTCTGAAAGCTCAACCAGTGGCATACATTCATTTAAGTCTGGACCTATTTTAACTTGGGAACCATTAAGGCCTGTGATGGGTAACAAAATTTTAGGTGCAAATCTCAATGTTTTGATTGATCTAAATGGTAAGTTTTTATTTTGTGGGTGTATGTGTGAAAAAAAATGGAGTGCATCCTAATAAAAAATCAGATATGTTTATAGGCATCTCGTCTGACCTCCTTATCTCTGTTGTTAGATTCATAAAGATTGCAAGTTGTTAATAATTTTATGGGCATCTTGTGCTTATTGGATTCCATGTTATTGTTAAGCAGATGGGCATGATTCTGAACGAGTCCCTTAGGCTTTATCCACCTGTAGTGGCGTTGATCAGACAGGCCGGGCAGGACATGAAGCTTGGAAACCTCTCAGTCCCTGGGGGCACGCAACTCCTATTTCCAATCATCGCACTGCATCATGACCCGTCTCTATGGGGAGACAATGCCAAGGAGTTTGATCCTGAAAGGTTCTGCGATGGAGTATCCAAGGCTGCCAAGCATCCCATGGCCTTCATGCCATTTGGGATGGGTCCCAGGATTTGTGTTGGACAGAATTTCGCAGTGCTTCAGGCCAAGTTGATACTTGCCATGATATTGCAACGCTTCTCCTTCTCCCTTTCTCCTACGTACACACATGCGCCCATCCCCGTTGTTTTTCTTCAGCCTCAGTTCGGAGCTCAAATGGTGATGACTCCGCTTTCACAGGAATGAGCACTAGCAGCAAAACTCAATCCATTGTCTGGCTCAATTAAGACTCAAATGGGAGGTTGGCGTCGCATGTTGTAAAGTGTAATGTTTGATGTTGTTGAAGGGGAGTTTGGCGTAGCGTTGTGTAAACTGTACTGTTTGATGTTGTTAAAGGGGAGCTTGGCGTTGTTTGTTGTAAAATTTAAGGTTTGATTCTGTTTCCTTTTTCTTTTCTTTGAATACAAGCAAAGAGACTGCGAGTCCTTTGGCTTGGCATTGTAAAAGCTACCAAATGCTTATGTGGTTTCTTACTGTAAGGCAAATGGTTTTTCCTCCATGTAATTTGTACCATGTGAATGCAAGTTAAACACTATTTAACTTTTAAGCACTTTGACTAATGACATACTATTTAAAAGTGTTTTAGGTCGTTTGAATAATAATGATAAAATGTATTATATTTTCTTCATCTAAGTTGTTCAAGATATATATCCTCACTCTTCACGTGCCCCACCCTGATTTGATTGCACCTTTCATGCACAATCTTCATGAGTATTTCGTTTTTCAGTGCTCCATAAGATTTTAAAATATGATTACTATAACTTTATCATGTAAAGACACAAAATTAATTATGATAAAATCATGAAATTATTACTTTCAAAGATATATTATTATTTTTTCAACCAAATTGTAAGTTGGTATATTATTATCTTTTCATCCAAATTGTAAGGATACAAAGTTAATGATAAAATAAAATCATGAAACTCAGCATACAAAGTTAATGATAAAATAAAATCATGAAACTCTTGTTTTTCAATGCTGGGTATTTATGAATATAATATATAAAGATAAAAGTTAATCATAATAAAATTATGAAATTAGTATAATATGACACATTAGATGGGTATATCGTTTTGTTTCATCCAAGTTGTAAAGATACAAAGTTATTGTTTTTCAACGCTGGGTCTTTATGAATATAATAGATAAAAATAAAAGTTAATCATAATAAAATCATGAAATTAGTATAATATGACATTATAACTGTATATTGTTTTTTTTTATCCAAGTTGTAAAGATACAAAGTTATTGTGAAAAAATAAAATCATTTATAGTTTGAAGGGTTTTTATTTAAGTGTAAAAAAACAACAATCATTTATCCTATTTATTATGTGATTACATTTTATATCTCTCTTAACTTCATGTACAATTTAGTTTGGATTCTTTAATAAGAGAGTGAATAGTTATATGATAATCATAAAATTATAAGTATATTTTTATCAATGGATTGGCTAAATTTATATTTGTATATTGGCTAAATTTATATTTGTATATGGATTGGCTAAATTTAGTTTGGATTCTTTAATAAGAAAGTGAATAGTTATATGATAATCATAAAATCAGAAGTATATTTTTATCAATGGATTGGCTAAATTTATATTTGTAGAATTATGTTAATTAGAACTTTAAAGGTTATCTTTATTAGTTGGGACCAAAGTCAAGACTATAGTTAAACAAAGTTATGAAATACCAAGAATCCTTTTTTCTTGTTAATATTGGAATTGAGTGAGTAGTTCATGCAATGTATTGTTTTTCGATTTCTATTCCACTATTGTCTTCCTCTCTTAGGAGGGTGATGTCTAAAACTCCCCAAGATTTCATCCTCTTCTTCTGCCTCATCAACCTAGCATCCTCAACCCTTTTCTAAGGGGAGTGGGATAGCTTGGTCACTGAGGAAGGTGAGTGGGGGGATCATAGGGGATGAATGATGTATCTACTATTGGGCAGGGAGATGGGTTTTGTTATATAGAGGCCTTGTTGTTCGGGGATTTTTTGTTGTTGCTTTTAACCATGGCATTTGTA
Source organism: Picea mariana (assembly GCA_032191745.1). Lineage (NCBI taxonomy): Eukaryota > Viridiplantae > Streptophyta > Pinopsida > Pinales > Pinaceae > Picea > Picea mariana. The sequence continues at coordinate 176,069 of JASDQU010240529.1, read as the reverse complement.
ATGGGGGCAATGGAGTCATTGCTTCCTTGAGAAGTTAGGGGAAGACAAACTGTAGTAGATCCACGATTGTTTTTCCTTCTTGTTGCATTGTAGTTGTGTTGTTGTTGTCCAAGATGGATTTGGCAGTGTGACCTTTAATGGGTTTTTACTAATTACACGGTGTTCCTTCGTTGCCTTGTCCCACCATGTGGGCTTCCTCAGATAGTTTCTTGGGTGGCTTGCTTTTGGATTCTTAACACAATGGGATGCATGTACCGTGTTTTGAAGCAATATCTACATACGGAGGAAACCTACTCGTAATTGAGAGATTGTGTTCATGTGTAGTGTTTCGCTAGTAGCTTGATCTCCATCAAGAAGCCTTTGTTGAAATCAACGTGCACACAAATTTGTGCATAGGTGGTTATATCCTTCTTTTGTGTTTATACACTCCTCAAATGGAATTTGTCTATGGCATTTCTATGCCCTACAATGAGTCAAATCCCCAAAATTGCAAAAGAAGGTTGGTCATGTTTACCCAAACTGGAGTGACACATAGAGACTCTGTTGATGGATCAAAATTTGGGGTCCACAATTTCATGCATAGTCTCACTTTTCCCCAAAACCAAGTTTTTGAGTTGAAAATTAGATCTTTGTCTTCTGCTAAGTTGAATTCAAATATTAAGAATCATTCTGCACATGGACAAATGAAGTCTACATCAATTATTTTTGGACCTTTCCAAGTAGATATAATCTATTTGTGTAGATCTACTAGCTTTTTCCAAGAGTTCATGAATATGTAAATGAGTGCATTGTCCTTGCAGGAGTTTGACAGAGTCACAGCATCTTCTACAACGGGGATGGATTGAGTTAGAGCTTTGTTCACCATTCACACTCAAGGGAATTGGGAGTCAACTAGTGAAACCCCACTAGACTACCTTTAAGCAACACATCTTTGAATGAAGGCCTTGAGACATCTTAGGGAAAATATAGAGTGGACCATGAGAGAGGTGGTTGGGTTAGTATTCATCACAAGGGGGCCTATCTAACTAGGAATGCTATGATAAATCACTTGGAGGGGGCCAAGATGGAAACTATGGAGGTGGATCTCGAATGAAACTCACAAGATTATCTAGAGCTAGTTTCGAGGCTTGGGAGATGGGATGCTTCCCCTTACTAGAAGATGACAAGATTCAGGATGATTTGGGTGATGTCATAATAGACATAGATTTTAAGAACTCGATCCCCATGGAGGACGAGACCATATGTGAGAGAGCTTTTATTGTTGGTTGCTTGTCCATGGATATCTAGGCATGGTCATGGCATGGGTCATGAGGAAAAATAGGTTGATGACTTTGTGGAGGAAGCTACATGCTAGGACGTTGGAGAGGAGACCTCCATCAATGAAATGACTTAGGAAAATGTATAGATAGGGAGTGCACCTTAGCTACATTTCTCATTGAATCCTAGTGCATCCATGACCAAATTTAAATTTCCTTAATTTGAAGGATGTGGGGCTAAGCTTTGATTCATTTATGTGTATAAGTCATGAGATTATTTAAAACAACCACAAGTTCAACCACTACTTCAATATGACCCATAGATTTAAGGAAAACCTTCATAAGAACTAAACCTTATTAATAATGAAGAACTCCTCTCTCCTTACCATTAACTCCAACCCCTTTTGCACAAAAAAGATTTAAACTTTGAATATTTATCTATTATGAGATTTCTAAAATACATTGTTATCTCTTTACCTCACACTTCACTTCCCTACACCTTATATTAATTGCATCTTTCATGCACAATTTAGTAGCAATTTCTTATAATAAAACCAATGGTAATGATAAAAATAAAAGCATGAATATAGTAAAAGTATTTTATATAATTTGAGTGTTAGGAATATTTTTATTTCCATATTGGTAAAATTAGATAAGAAAAAGTATAAAATTGTAAATGGTAATAATAAAATAAAGCTATGAAGCTAAACTAAAAACTATTTGGTCTCATATATTGGACTAAGATTAGAGATTCTATTAAAAAGTACATGCCCCCCATTATTTGGTTTAATGTATGAGATTAAGTCTAAATGCTATTAAAAAAAACACATGAGCATCAACTATGACAGAAAGGGATAATAGTTTTCTTGCAAAATGGATAATATCTCTCTTGCATATACTACATTGGCTGAAATGAGTAAGACCTAAAATTTAATTTTGATTATCTAGAATCTCATTTTTCTAGAATGTAAGATAACAAGTTAATGACTCAAAACTTAAAGACATCTCCTTCATTTAAATAATCAAAATACACATTCATTCTAATGCCGATCACAATAAAGATAAAAGCATAAAAATAACACAAGATAATTTATTTTTTATTTTTGAGTGCTCCATCAATTATCATATTTCAAATTCACATGACACACCTTATGTTGATTACATTTTCAATGCAAAATTTAATGTATATCTTTTATAACAAAGTGTTGTGATATATATATATATATATATATATATATATATATATATATATATATATATATATATATATATATATAATTTATTATGAAATTTTTAAATATATTGATATTGGAGATGGTTTCTATATAGTAATATCAATTTTGATTTATTAAAATTAAAAAACAAAAGTTTAATTAATTAAATAATTACATCTTAATAGTATATAAATGTGTAAAATGTGCATAGAAAGATTTTCCAAGTTGGTTGTGAACAAGTGGTATGAAACATATTTTCAATTTACATATACATAGAGTTCTAATATTTATATTAATATCATGTGTTTCACCATGGTAAGTTGTAAGGTATGTTAAAGTATTGCTCTTTTACATATCCTAAGGTATGTTAAAGTATTGCTCTTTTACATATCCTAAGTTATGTTAAAGTATTGCTCTTTTATATATCCTATCATATATTAAAATGTACATAGAAAGATTCTCCAAGTTGATTGTGAACTTGTTGTATGAAACATATTTTCAATTTACATAGGTTCTAATATTTATATCAATATCATGTATTTTACCATAGTAAATTGTAAAGTATTGCTTATATATATATATATATATATATATATATATAGTTTTAGGATAATTTGGCCATTTAATTAATATTGAAAATTATTTTTTTACATTTTTTTTAACTTATTTTTTTATAATTTTTATAATTAATTAATATTTTGAATATGAAATTTAAAACATTTGAACTATTTTAGAATTGAAAATTAATGAAATATCCATATTTTAAAAATAAAAAAACTAAATATCAATTTTAACTAATAACCCCTAACCATAACCCCTGACCAAATGTGAATTATATAAATGACCCTTAACTATAAAGATTCATATGATTCAATATGCAATCCAACATACAATAAAAGATGTGAATTATATAAATGACCCTTAACTATAAAGATTCATATGATTCAATATGCAATCCAACATACAGATAAAAGATGAAACAAAAAAGATGTACTATAATGCTGAATTAGCCACTCTCAACCCCAAAAATTTAATGTCAAGAGTCAAGACCACCATTCTCAACGCCAAAATCTTAGATGCTACTTGTAACCATCATTTTAGGGTTTTTCTAAATTTCATGTGTTTCAAAATCAGATGTTGTCTAAATTTTAACCATCATTTTAGGGTTTTGCCAAATTTTATGTATATCAAAATCAAATGTTATCTAAATTTTTAACTCATATGCCATATATCTTCAGGTCCAAAATCTTAGATGCTACTTGTAACCATCATTTAGGGTTTAGCTTAGATGCTACTTGTAACCATCATTTTAGGGTTCTTCAGGTCCAAAATCTTAGATGGTCCAAAATCTTAGATGCTACTTGTAACCATCATTTTAGGGTTTTTCGAAATTTCATGTATATGAAAATCCGATGTTGTCTAAATTTTTAACTCATGCCATATATCTTCATGTCCAAAATCTTAGATGCTACTTGTAAACATCATTTTAGGGTTTTTCGAAATTTCATGTGTATCAATGTCAGATATTGTCTAAATCTTTTAACTCATATTCCATATATCTTCAGGTCCAACATCTGTTACAATCGAGCACACCTCTATCGCAAGAGCGTTCGGCTCTATGCCGAGTCAAATACTTCTCTAGTCCAATATCAAAAAAGGTCAACGAAACTGTACGCGTAAGTCTATTTGCTCATGCTCGTTTGGGATGTTTGCCTCACTGCTTCATTATTCTGTGACTTCTCTCACACGATCTAGGGCACTCGTGCTTTTTTTAATTTTATTTTCCACTGGTCGGTTCTCTTACCAGTTGAAATCAATGGACAGAATACACCAACGTATTGGTTGCTTCAATGGGCTTTGCAGTCTCATGTTCTAGTTGATGCCGATCTATTTTTGATGCGTTTTATATATGCAGATTCACTACATACTCAATTGTTGCTTTCTCCTGATACTCAATTGTTGCTTTCTCCTGCAAATAATTACAAACTGTCCATGTTTGGATACGCTTGTTTTATTATCCAAATTTCTTATATTCATAAAATTAAAACTGTTTACATTTTCAGATAAATGATTAACTTACAAACACCTTGAATTTCACATTCTTATTCCTCCTCCACAACCCTACTCCCACCTGTCGTTTACTACTAAATTGCATTAACATGGATTCTTTTACAGAATTCTTACACTCACTATCGAACTACATTCTGCACTTGATGGAAATTCATCCTCTTCTAATAGACATCACCGCTTATATTTTGTTTGATGTGCAATGACTCTCATTTGGGAAACCATCGTAGCATCCACCGTGACCTTCATTTGGCTCACTTGTGCAAGCTAATGATCTACTTTTTTTTTTATTTTTTTTTTTTAACAGAGAGTGATTTTGGCTTCGGCATGCACATGGAACATTCATTCCCATTTTTGCCTTTTCGATTCAATAGTATACGGTTTCTGGTCCCTCATTCTATACTCACAACAGCTGACGATATAGAATGGCGATGATAACATGTTTGATTCTTAGGATTAAATATGCAGATGAAATGATCGCAGAAACACACAATATATATAGAATATACATAGAGTAATAAATGTTATTTAACAAATAGTATGCTGCAAGCGGCCTCCTTGCTCTGAATATACACAAATCCTTCTATTTCACATATCAATTTACAATATAAAGAGTTCTATAAGTATGTGAGTTAGTTTGAGTGGTTAAGTGATATGAATTACAAGTAGAAGATTATAGAATCAAATCTCTAAACTAATTACCTTTGTTTATAAAGAAGAATGGTGTTCAAGTATGTGAGTTAGTCTGAGTGGTTAAGTGATATGAATTACAAGTAGAAGATTATAGAATCAAATCTCTAAACTAATTACCTTTGTTTATAAAGAAGAATGGTGTTCAACTTAGAGATATTTCTTTCTAGAAAGTCATATATTCAAATCCAGAGAAATAAGGTATGTATGTACATTCTTAATATAGTAATATTAAAATTTATAAATAATATAACATATTAAATATTTAATAGTGTACTTTATAATAGTTTTGATTAATGTGAAAACAAAACATTTTTCTTATTTTTCAGTTTCTCACATTTTGTATGAATTACATTTTTTATGATTCTTAACCTAAATTAATTAAAGATTAGTTGATCTCCATATAAATGTATTGATTGCATTTTTATAATTTTTATCCTAAATTAATTATAGAATAATTGATCTCCATTCAACTATAATAACATGGAGATAGTATTATAATTATAAAAAATAAATATATATAAATATTATTAACTCAAATTAATTACATAATTGTTGATTTCCATAATATGAAGCAAGTTTTATAATTATAAAAATAAATATGTATAAAATTATTGATGATTAATACATTACTCATAATTTAAGTTTTATCAGAAATCATTTATAATTTATATCTTTTAAGAAATATAAATTATAATATATTATGAATAAATTCTATAAATTTAAGGGATAAGGTTATAAATTATAATATATTATGAATAAATTTTATAAATATTTATAAATTAAAATTTATGAATAAATATTGAAATTGAAATTTAAAATTATAAATAAATATTGAAATTTAAATCATAAAATTTTAAAATATATTTTAAGATTTTAATTTTGTAATTTATTAAAATTATTTATTTATATATATATATATATAGTAAATCTTAAAATGATTTGCTTATACTTAGATTAGTATTTAAGTATTTTAATTAATTTATTTTTGGAAGTTTTAAGGAGTTTTGTATTTTTTGTGATCTTAACAAAAAAAACATTTGGCACTTTTTTGGATGACTGTTTTCTTTACTAGTGTGAGTTTAATTAGCATGTTTAGCAAACTGTCTACAAAAGGTGAAATAGTATTCTTATGATAACAAACTTTATAAAAACTTTCTAATGTCAATTGGAGACTTCAATTGATGGTGGAGATACTATATGATAAGAAGACCACCCACTACTTTCTTTGTTATTACAAAGTCCATCAACACCCTTAAAACCAACCATCTATAAAAGATGCAATAATACTTCTATGATACCAAATTTTATGGGAGCTCTCTAATGTAAGTAAAGACTTTAGTTGATGGTGGAGGTACTATATGATAAGGCCCACCCTTAAAACCAACCATCTACAAAAGATGCAAAAATACTTCTATGATACCAAACTTTATGGGAGCTCTCTAATGTAAGTGAAGACTTTAGTTGATGGTGGAAGTATTATATGATAAGGCCCATTACTTCCCTTATTACTACAAATTCAGCCAACACCTTTAGAGCCAATCATAAATATAAAGTAACAACCACTCTCATATCTATTGAATCTAAATAACTTCACTAGATGCTTCTTATCATAATCAATACTCTTACTAATGTTTTAAGTTCCATTTGTTGTACATATGCTTTGACTAGCATAAAGACCAAAAAGAAGAACACAATACTTTGATACCTTTAATATTAGATTTACATGATATTACCATCAACTCCTTTCAACACAAATCATTATAAAATAATATTCTTCCACTCAATTTTTATTTAACTCTTATATTTCAATAATTTGATTAACACTTTTACTATTACTTTATGTTAGTTCAAAGCAACAATTATACATAGTTAATAACATTAATTAATTTAAGTTTTATTATATATATATATATATATATATATATATATATATATATATATATATATATATATATATATATATATAATTAAAACTCATTAAACATTTTTTTTTTATTATTATTTATATTCAAAATTACATTAAATTTAATTTAAACATTCTTTT
>JASDQU010240529.1:120834-168602 GCA_032191745.1 Picea mariana | reverse complement strand
TATATATATATAATAATTTTTTTATTAAATTATATATTTTTAATTAATTATATTATATTTTACATTATTTTAATGGATTTTGGGTCGAGATTTTTATATATATCAAAATTATGTTATGATAATTATATTTTAATTGGATGGTATATTTTTTTAGTTTTTTTTTTGGTTTAATTATTAAGAATATTTTATTAATATATATATTTTTATTTGATTTTTAAAATGACATATATCTATATGTAGAATTATAATAGTAACTAAACATTTTAATTAACTTATTGATATTAAAAGTTGAAGGGAGCTTTGTAATTTTTTTTGAGCTTAGCAAAAGAAGTGTTACAATATAACACATACTATGTGTTATATTATAACACATACTATGTGTTATATTATAACACACATAGTATGCGTGTTATATTATAACACATACTAAATTGACATTTTTTTGGATCACTATTTTCCTTATTACTGAGCTCAATTAATATGAGTCTACAATAGTACCTAAACATTTTAATGAACTTACTTTTCTTAGAAGTTGAAGGGAGATTTGTTTTTTTTAGCTTAACAAAAAATATTGGCACTTCTTTGGATGACTATTTCCCTCATTACTATGAGCTCAATTAGTAAGTTTAGGGAAAACCATGAACAAAGGGTGCGATAATATTCCTATGTACCAAACTTTACAAGAACTCTCTAATGTCAAGTGGAGACTTCAATTCATGGTGAACGTACTATATGATAAGAAGAAGGCCCACTACTTCCCTTATTACTACAAAGTCAACAAACATCCATAAAGCCAACCATCTATAAAGGGTGTGATAATATTCCTATGTACCAAACTTTACAAGAAATCTCTAATGTCAAGTGGAGCCTTCAATTCATGGTGAAAGTACTATATGATAAGAAGAAGGCCCACTACTTCCCTTATTACTACAAATTCAACAAACACCCTTAAAGCCAACCATCGACAAAGGGTGCAATAATATTCCTATGTACCAAACTTTACAAGAACTCTCTAATGTCAAGTGGAGACTTCAATTCATGGTGAAAGTACTATATGATAAGAAGAAGGCCCACTACTTACCTTATTACTACAAAGTCAATAAACACCCTTAAAGACAACCATCTACAAAGAGAGCAATAACACTTCTATGATACCAAGCTTTATAGCTCTCTAATTTCAATTGGAGACTATAATTGATGGTGGAGGTATAGAAAGAAAGACCCATTTCTTCCCTTATTACTACAAAGTCAACCAAACCTTCAGAGCCAATCATAAATATAAAGTAACAAGCACTATCATATGTATTAGATCTAAATCATTTCACTAGATGCTTCTTATCATCATCAATAAAATAGGCTTTGACTAATGAAATACCAAAAAGGAGAACACAATACTTTGCTACCTTGGATCATTGTTTTACATGATAGTATCATCCACTCCTTCCAACAAAAATCATTATCAAATAATATTCTTCCACTCAATCTTTAATAAATTCTTATGTTTCCATAATTGTACTTTTATTTATGTTAGTTCAAAGAAATAATTATATATCATTAATGAGATTAATTTAATTTAAATCATATTTTAATTAAATTTATTTTATTTTATATTTTAAATAAACATTTTTTTTAATATATATCTTCTATCTTTTAAATGAACACTTTATTAATTTGTTTTTGATTATTTATATATTTTATTCTAAACTCATTAAACATTCTTTTTATTACTCATATTCTAAATTACATTAAATTTACTTTAAACATATTTTTCATGATTTATATTCATTATGGCGTTAAGTTTTAAACATCTTATTCATGCTTTATATTCATAATGACATTAAGTTTTAAACATCTTTTTCACTATTTGTATTCATAATTACAATCATAATTACAATAATTTTACTTTTAAGTGTCTTTTCATTATCAATATTCATAATTACATTAATTAATTTTACTTATGAGTGATAATCATTATACATATAGCTAGTTTGATTAATGATTGTACTTTCTTATATTTTACTTTATTTTACAATATTGTGAAGTATTTTATATTATAGGTTGAAATTTTTATATATTATTTTATAATAATTATATTTTAATTGAATGATATATTTTTAATTGTTATTTAATATTATTAATAATATTTTATTAATATTATTAAAATAATAAAAATAATGAATATTTAATAAGTAAAATGGAAAAGATCATACTATTTTTCCCATCCACTATAATTAAGTCCAATTAACATTAGACATTTTATCCTCTGTCAAATAAATAAATAATTACATGCATCAATATCAATAATATTAAAGATCCCTCTACCACTTAAGCAAACAATGAGAAATTTTATATTCTCAAGAATTACTCAAAAACTATATCAATATTCCACACAGAAAATGGGCATGCCACAAATCATACACTTTCCAAACCAAAAATAACATTATCTTCATTAATACAACATAATTTTTTTCCAACATTAATATAATTTATTATCTTAGTTACTTTTAAATTTAAATGTTATAATTTTTATAATTAAATAATGTTAAATATAATTTATTATCTTAATTACTTTTAAATTTAAATGTTATAATTTTTATAATTAAATAATGTTAAATATAATTTATTATCTTAGTTACTTTTAAATTTAAATGTTATAATTTTTATAATTAAATAATGTTAAATATGTTATCGTGCTTGGGATAAAAGTTCATGGTATGTTATATAAAATTTAATTCATATTTAATCTGCCTCCCTGAATTGCCTTTCAAGTGAGTCCACCCGGCATTGTACAATATTTTATCTGTTAAAATGATGTGATTGGTTTTCATGCACCTATTTCCTCCCTGTCAAGAATATTATATTGCATTTCCTACATTTTATATTATTTAAATATTATTTTTAATATAAACAATACTTCTAAAGTAACCAATAGTGTGATCAACTCGTAGAAATAATGTAAAGTGTATAAATAATGTAAACTGTATAGTTGACCTAGAAATGGTTATATGTGTAACCTTGTACTATTGGCCGACATTTAACGAGAAAAAATATATATTTAAATGATAAAATCTTTAAAAAATATATATTTTAATAAGAAAATCTTACTTTTATATTGAGATGTAGTTAAGTCATTTAGGTTTCTTGAGTGATGGTGACTAAAGTTATGGAAAAGTGTTTGTAAGCATGCTTTTAAAGAAAGCAAAGTAAAAGTTGGTTCGTTAACATCTTTGATTAAAATAAGCACTAGATGCTAGGGATCTCTTAGTGGCGGTATTGTCGATGGTGTTGTACAAAGTGGGCTACCATCCATATATTTAATGAGGTTCAATTTAAACTAATAAAGACGTGACATTGAGCATGCACTCAAGCTTCACTTAAAGTCAAGGATTACTTCATAAATAATCATTTTTTAAAATAAAATAAGTTTCAAAGTCCATGCCTATCATAGAATGAGTTTGTTTTCTTGCCTTTTAAAGGTTTTGTTGTGTGGGAAGTTATAAACTTTAATTCCATATATATATATATATATATATATATATATATAACCATTTTTAAGAAGTTTTTAGATAACTACTTAAACAAAGGTATTGTTTAATTATTCTATGTTTTTTTATGTTTTTGTTTTTTTAGTCTAAATTCGATAACATAAATCCGTACGAAATCTTATATTGTTTCGGATTATATAGATTTAATCACTCAAATTTCCAGATTCAATAATATTTTGTCGGATTAAGGGAAAATATCCTCAAAAAATATGCTTAAAAAAGACAAAAACTTTATGGTTGCTTAGGATTTTTAAAATAATTTAATCTCAATTAATAATAATTAATAATCTTTAAAACTAGCGTGTTTAAAAAATAAACAAAACTGGAAGTCAATGATCACAATTATCTTTCATTAATGTAATAAGATCACAATCTATATTTATCAGATTTTATTGTTGTTTACTGAAGTATCTCATGTGATTCCTGTGTGTATTTGTATTTAATTTTACTGCATACTTTTTTTTTTCTTTCTTGGTATCAAAGCGAGAATCCTAATCTGTTTGCTAAGATCGATATCTAAGTGTGGGATGCCATGAAATAGAGTGAGCCGCCAATTATAGAGAAACAATTCTCATTTTTGGATGTCCATTTGTTCACTTGGCTGTAGATTAGATCAACACAGATAGATGATGTTGGAATAATGTCGAAATTAGGAGATTTCGAATAATGTAAAAATCAAGGTTTTTTTATTGAGTTGTTGTGTGTCTTTCTCAAGTCTAGTGTGCGAGTGGTTTGAGATCAAGTTTTAACAATGTTGTATTTACTTTAAGTCAAATGTTGTCTATTGGGAGCATGACTATTTTGAGAAGGAAGTCTATTTTGGACACATGCCTATTTTTGGAGAAGGACCTATTTTTGGGAAAGACCTAACTTTGGAAAGGAAGACCTAATTTTGGAGTGCAAGCAACAAGTGGCAACAAAGAAACATGCAAAAAAAGAAGGAAAAACAACATGCAAGAGGAAAAACAATGTGGCACGTAAGCATGTAAGCCTAACCATGATAAGGTTAGGGTTTTTGATAATAATTGTAACGAATATAAGCCATAAAATAGTATAAGTAAGGACCTAGGAGGTCGGGGAGAAGAGGTGATGTTGGTAGAGGAAATGAGAGGTATGTGTATATGTGATAGAGAGATATCATATCATAACAAAGATAGTTGATTATCATGATTTTGGAGGGACGGATGAATGTAATAAACCTTGTAGAAGAGTTGAATAAGGTAGTCCTTGAGGGTTAGGCCATAGGCTGTGGAGTCTGGTGTGATCTAGACCGCCTCATAGAGGGTTCTTACCCTCATCTTGATTGTATTATTGAAGATGTAATGTGCACAGTGCAAGATTTTGCAACAGATTAAATAAAAGGGCAGAGAAGCCAGATCTTTGTGGACGTAACCCCAGGAGGGGGTGAATCACGATAAAATTTGTGTTATGTGTGATTGTTAATGAATGGTTACTTTCTGTTGATCATTAGCTTATGAATGAATGGTTAAACTAGAAATATAAACATGCATGCATAGGTTTAAAGATGAATAAATCAGAGAAGTACTTGAATAATTAACATGGATAATGCATAAGGAAGAAAGAACACAATCACAGATCCCCACTCATTCCTAGCCTGCAAGCACTTGAGTATTGTAGTCACCCACAAAAGCTATCTTGGGTGAGACCGCGTTGTGCACCATGTGCACAACATTTCCTTTTGGTTTACCAGGAGGGCCGATAGTGGTTGAGGTTTTTTTGGAAACATGTTGAGATCCGAACCTGGGTTAGCCCAACAAGAAGAGAAAGAGAACAATCAACAAATGGTTCTGTTTCCGGTTGGAATTGCATAGGATTGAGTGGACAAGATCCATGGAGAAACACACAGAGAATGAAAGTATAGAAGGGGATGTCCAGGATATGGAATCCAATGAAGGAGGAGATTGAAAGATGGTTGAAAACAAAGGAACTTGAGTTTGTGCAAAAGAACAACAAAAACCCTAAGTTAACACTGCACAAATATCTCGATAAATATGTGTTTAGCGACTTGCATAAGGTATTTTTATGTGATTTCCCACACTTTTTGTAGGAGTGGTTATCAAGTTTAAAATAAAACCACCCTACAAACTGAATCAGATAGCTAGAGTGGAATCCTATGGAAATCGCGCAGTTACAACAATTTAATAACAAATTTACGCGCGCAATAGATTTCTGGTTAGAGAGTACTGTTGCAGGGTTTATCACCGAATTTGCAATAGATATCGTGAAGTCCTACATCGAAGCAGAGAAATATTTTCTAAAGGGACCCAGAGGTAGGTACATCAGATCGTTGTATACTTCAATCAAGATTTTATTGTATGACAACGGTGTGATTACCATGGAATTAGACAACTAAAATTCCCTGTGTGCATGGGGGAAGGGGGGAAACAGTGACAAGAGGTTGAGATATGGAAAAGGAGATGGATAAAGGAAAGAAGAAGGAGGCCATGGACCCAATCATGATGGAATAAGACTAGATAAAGTAGATAATGGCAAAAGATGGAAAGACGCGCAACGGAATACCCTACCAATGTAAAATGAATAACAAGAAGAGAGCCATACCTGATAGAGAGGGATTAGCAAGTGATGAAGAAGAGGTAGATGATCTTCGGGTTGTGGAGAAGATTGAGGAAATCCCGCATGCAACATATGAAAGGAAAACATGAGGTCCAAGGTCAGGGAAAAAAATGACGAAATCCAATCTAGATCATCGTCAGTGTGGAACCTACAACCCCATGTGCGACTATTACATCAGAAAGAACACAAGAGTTTAGAGAACTAAATTTTAGTGGAAGAAAAACAACATGACATGCATCCAATCAAGGAGCGCCAACTGGGGGATCCAGTCCGGGAAATAATAGTCAATTATATACATCGCATGGAGGCAGTAGTTCAACACAATTCAAAATGGAAGGACATGATCCCACGATCAGATTACCAGAATTTCGGGGAGAGGCATTAGTGGACCCTGAAAAAAATTTATTCATCTGTGAGAAAATATGGGAAGCAAAGCATATCATAGATGAGGATACAAAACTCACGCAGTTAGAAATCACACTAAGAGACCGCGCATTGGAATTATATATGAGCCTAGATGTAAATAGTCCATAGGGAATACCAAAGACTATTGCAAACGTGAAAAAAATACTGGTAAATGAATTTCAGAAGCCTAGCACATGAATGAAATGATTGAAATCAGGTAGAAACTAGGTGAGCCTGTGTGGGAGATTGATCATAGGTTCAAACGACTCAAAGGAAAGTTGAAATATGCAATTACTGACATGTAACATAGGCACTTATTTGTGAACTCACTATTAACACATTTGAAATACTTGTTAAAACAACATAAGTTCCAAACTCAGGAAGAGGCTCTCCAGATAGCCTTACAAATGGAAGAGAACCAGTATCAACAGACAGACCCAATAATAGAGGAGATGAAGAAGGATTTGAAGAGTCCAACATTTCAACTTAACCAGAATAAGGGTAAAGAGAAAAGAGAAGTTGTTTGGTGTACCCTATGCAGGACATAAGAACACCATAAAAATGAATGTCCAACTTTCACGCAGTATATGGTGACAGGGGTGCCAAACCCATTGCCAACAAGATTACCATGGTGTGGGATTTGTAAGATGCATGGACATGATCCATATCATTGTCCAATGATGCAGAAGTATAAAAAAGTACCAAAAAGTTCATATTGCAATTTTTGCAAATCAATGGGTCATGATGAGAAGGATTGTAGAACGATGGAGCTGATGAGAGAAAGAACTTTAGATACGTATAGGGTTCAAGCAGAAATGATGACACGACAAGCTACAACTCAGTTAATCCAAGTACAACCACCATAGAACAATGCGTAGAAACAATACAACAATCCACAACCATAGTATAATAATGCACAACCACAATATAACCCCGTGCAGTATAACCAGGTGCCTCAGTACAACGCACCACGAGGAGATCGAGGTGGATACAGAGGTGGAGGACGAGGTAGAGGATGATTTGGATGAGGCATAGAACCAATAGAGTGCTACAACTTCCAACAACCAAGACATTGTGCAAGGGATTCTCCACTCCCACCAGCGACATGTATGTACTTTCGTGCAACAAACCATGACACAAAAGATTGCCCAACACTCTTGGGGAAGATCCAGGAAAAAAGGAACCAGAACAACTAGAATGTCCAATGGATTTTTGTAGAATCCAAGGATTATGGGAGAAACATCAATATAGTCAATCGAAGAGGAGCCAATATAGGAATTGATGCAGTAACATGAGATCTAAATCAAAACCAATGGGTTAAGAAGAACACTAAGCCAAATAATCAGTTTGATGCATGGAAATAAAATGAAACATTTGAGGCCAGACGTGGGTGTCTCAAGAAGAATGTTGTGTTTACATGAGTCGCATAACAAATTCATAACCCACCGATGTATGAGATTCCATTCTCAATGGACCATACCAATAAAGAATAATCTCTAGAGCAAATAAGTACCATAAATACTTTTCTGCAAACCCTTGTTAAGTTATTGAATGATCCATCATCAGTTAAGGTCTTACAAAATGTGTTAGAAATATGTAACATAGAGGTAGAAGGGAATTTAGAGAAGAAAATAGTCAATCATCTCCATACAAGAAGAAGGACAAGAAAAGAATTCAGAATGAATTCCAAAATTGGGGATTTCAACATGGGAGATGTTATATTAGATTTATGCTCTAAAGTAAATGTATTACCTAAGAAGACGTGGCAATGTATGGGGGAAACCACCCTAGAATATTCACCTGTTTAGTTAAAGCTAGCAAATCAACACAAAGTGTTACCTATTGGAAGACTTAAAGGCGTGACAGTAGATTTGGATGGAGTGCACATTATGGTAGATTTTGAAGTAATAGAGATAGTGGATGGCACAACACCTTACCCAACCTTACTTGGATTGGATTGGGCATTCGATAGCCAAAATATAATCAACTTGAAGACAATAAAAATGAATTTTGAATCAGGTGAATATAGAGTCATTGCACCATTACATCCTTCAGAAGAAGAAAGGTTTGTAGAGGCCACTAGATTGAATTGGGCATTCGATAGCCAAACTATAATCAACTTGAAGACAAGAAAAATGAATTTTGAATCAGGTGAATATAGAGTCATTGCACCATTACATCCTTTAGAAGGAGAAAGGTTTGTAGAGGCCACTGGTTATGTATAAACCAATTATACATAACCATCGTGTGACAAAAGGATTATGTTAACCCAACTGTAGATGGGGTACTTAGTTGGAGAAGAATTACATCATGTTCTTATGACTTAGACACAAGTTTGGAGAATTGGAAAAAATGATTACATGAAGTATACACAAGGAGGTGAGCATGAATAGATCGTGCAGTAAGATGGGTTGGTACAAAGATAAGAGAAACTCCCAATTTTCATGGGATAAATGACTTAGAGGAATTCTTGACAAAATAGAAAGAGAAAGTGTTAGAAAATAAGAGGCTCTTAGCCCTAGATATGGAACTCAAGGAAACACCTGCAAGATGGTGGGGTGCCCACAAATAAACAATTCAGGATCAATATCTGTGTAAATGACTTCTGTACATTAGATTTTGTGTAGAATAGGGGAGAAATAAAATGTAGGGGTATGATGTACAAGGAACACCAGTGGAACACTTGGAGAAGTGCAAGACACAATGGAGGATGACACCACCAAAGGAATCGCCTCATCACTTTAACCATACATTGGAAGGAATCCTGGGGAAATGGTATATAGACCAGGAGATGCGTAGAGGTACAATAGAATGGACAAGATTACAACAACATTTTGTAGTAACATTCTCATTTGAACATGAGAACCCCAACATTGATTCATCCCTGAAGATGATATGGGGATTGATATTTTTTGATGAACCAAAAGTGGAAATCATGACAGAATATCAACAATAGAAGAGATAGACAGTCAAAGAGTTACTCTCATGCTATCGTGTGGAAGAGGATGCACCAAATGAAGATGATCCACGTAAAATTCAGATTACAAAGATTGAGGGAGAAAGAGAGGTGGAAGGTCCATCTACGGAGTCAGAAGTATTTTCTGCACCAATCAAAGTTAATAAAGTCAACATTGGGACGAATGAAAACCCTAAAATGGAAAGTATTGGAGACTATTGGGATGAGCAAACAATAGAAAGAATAACATAGTTACTGCGCGAATACAATGACCTCCTCCCAACAACCTTTACATATATGAAAGGAATAGAAAGAGACCAAGGTGAAATGAAGATAACCCTCAAATATGAGGCTAGACTTGTCAGGCAAAGACCTTACAGACTAAATCCAGTGTATAAGCAGAAAGTAAAAGCATAAATTGACCGAATGTTGGAAGTTGGCATTATAGAACCAGTCGAGGAATCTGAATGGATCGGTCCCATGGTAGTCCAAGAAAAGAAGCAAGGGGGGATAAGGATTTATGTAGATCTGAGCAAACTTAAAGATGCTTTCTTACATGACCCTTTCCCTACCCCTTTTACAGATGAGGTCTTAGAGAATGTGGGAGGCCAGGAAGCCTATTCATTCATAGATGGATTCTCAGTTTACCATCAGATTAAAATAGCTCAAGAGGACATGTATACGACTAATTTTACTACAGAATGGGGATCCTACCAGTATACAATCATGCCATTTGGGCTGAAGAATGCACCAACCATTTTTTCAAGGGTAGTCATAGCTGATTTTAAGGAATTCATACATCAATTTCTAGAATTATATGTGGATGATTGGACTGTATATATTCTGTTAAAAGACCATGTAGAAGTGTTACGACTGATGTTGGAAATATGCATACAATGTAAGATATCATTAAACATCAAGAAATGCATTTTTGGTACACCTTTTGGAATATTGTTTGGACATATAGTGTGTAAACAAGGTTTACTAATGGACCTTGGTAAGATTACAATCATTGTGAATTTACCACCACCAAAGTTAGTGAGCCAGTTAAGAGAAACACTAGGACATGCAAGCTATTAC
The DNA here is from genome assembly GCA_032191745.1 of Picea mariana. Lineage (NCBI taxonomy): Eukaryota > Viridiplantae > Streptophyta > Pinopsida > Pinales > Pinaceae > Picea > Picea mariana. Next base: position 158,021 of record JASDQU010240529.1, on the reverse strand, counting down.
AAGAAATTTATAACGGGGTATGCACAAATTACTACACCGACGGAAAAAATGTTAAAGAAGGACACTAGATTTCAGTTGAATGAGGACTGTCAGCAAGGATTGGACACCCTAAGGGAAAATATGGTAACATCACCCGTATTAGTATTTATAGATTGGGAAAAGACATTTCATGTGCACGTAGATTCATCAGCCATAACACTTGGAGAAATTCTGGTGCAACCAGGAGCAGGGGACTTGGACCATCCTATAGCCTTTGCAAGCAGAAATTTGTCAAAATCTAAGAAGAATTACAACACCACAGAAAGAGAAGGCCTAGACATGGTATATGCACTTCCGAAATTTAGGCACTATTTACTGGGTAAACACTTTAAAATGTTCACAGACCATTTTGCCCTCAAATATCTAGTCAACAAGACAGTGTTGGGGGAAAGAATATGTAGATGGATTTTATTATTCCAAGAATTTGATTTCAAAGTGATAGTCAAACTAGATAAGATGAATGAAGGACTTGATCACCTTTCAAGGGTAACTAATGCAAAATAAACTACTAACTTGGAAGACAACTTCCCCGATGCACAATTATTTTTAGTACATGTAGCTAATGAATACTTTGTTGATATTATTGAATACTCAAGTATAGTGGTTGCACCACAAAATTTTAGCACTGCACAGAAGAAAAATCTGGTAGTCAGAGCTGCAGACTATCACTCATTGCAGGAAATTTATACAAAATGGGCACATATAGCATTTTGAGAAGGTGTGTATTCGAACACAAATGGCCCAAAATTTTAGTATAAGGTCATGAAGGTATAACTGGAGGACACTATGCAGGTAAAACTACTGCACATAAGGTATTGTGCATGGGATTATGGTGGCCAACAATCCATAAAGATGAAAGGTTTATTTCCAGAAATGTGATGTCTATCAGAGGGTTGGCAAACCCAACATAAGGGATGAGATGCCCCTAAGACCACAAGTGACTCTGCAAGTATTTGAAAAATAAAATAAACTTCGTTGGACCTATTAATCCACCAACAAAGAGGTCATGCACTAGATATATCATTACTATGACTGAATACTTAACGAGATGGGTAGAAGCATCACCAATCAAGGACTGTAGTGCAAAGACATCAACGCACTTATTATTTGAGCAAGTGATCACCAGATTTGGATGTCCTAGGATTCTTATGAGTGACCAAGGAACTCCTTTTATTAATAATACCATCAGGGCTATGAATGAAGAGTTTGAAGTATATCACCATAAGAGTACACCATATCATCCTCAGGAAAATGGAACAGTAGAAGCTTTCAATAAGATTTTGGAAAATGATTTGACTAAGATATACAATATTAATAGGGATGATTGGGACTTGAAAATACCATCAATATTGTGGGAATATCTGACCACATGCAAGAAGTTGACATGACAGACACCATTCATATTGGTGTATGGGTAGGAAGCAATGGTGCCATTAGAATTTTTGGTACCACGTAGTAGTAATTACCAACATGAAAGAAAGAGGTGCAATACATGAGCGGTTAAATAAACTATTGGAAATGGAAGAGGACATGATTCTGGTAGGATTTCACCAGGAAGTACAGGAAGAAAGAGACAAATCTTGGCATGACGAACATATTAAAAATAAGAGTTTTAAGGAGGGAGATCTAGTTATGCTCTATGACTACAAATTTTTCCAACACCCTGGTAAGTTTAGAATGCATTGGCTAGGGCCATATGAAGTAAATACTATCATATATGGGGGATCTGTGCAGCTAAAATACTTGGGAGGAACATAACTGAAAGGAATGATTGACTGAAATTGTACATGTACAATTGACCTACTAATTATTAAAAGATACAACACAGTAAGAAAGGCATTTATATAGTGTACTATAGTAAATATTAGGACAAAAAATGATAAAAATTAAGACAAAAGTGTAAAAATAAGAAAAATGAAGACAAAAGTGGAAAAATAAAGAAAATACAAAATACTGGGAAATATCGTGGGCAACAAACAGTGGAATCAACGCGACAAAAAGAAAAATTGATTGTGCACAACATATGGTTGATAGGAAGCAAATTCAATGCACCAAGGTACAAGTCACAATAGAAACGTATGGCGTACCAAAAGGTTACAATGCACTGGAAAATAGTCCAATGGTCGGAAAAAAAAAAATCGGTCGTCGAGGTAAAAAGGCATGTATTAAGCATTTATGAAACATAATGAAGCATGATCGACAAGATTTAATTCATTTATGACCATCAAGCTTGCGTCTCTGAGAAGATTAAGTGCATTCATGACACCCCGTATATAACCAAAACGTGGTCCAAACGAGACGTATTGTGAATTTACAAACCCACAAAGCTAAGGAGCACGAAGACAGGAGGTGAATAGGTGAGTTCAGAGATCATAGCAGCGAAAGTTCAACCAGAGAAGGAAGAATTACCCACGATGGCACCTCCAAATGTCGGTGCACCTAGCCAAACATCATGGAAAATATGTAGTAGACGCAGGTCACCGTAGGAAATCACAGAGGCAGAGCAAGCGTTTACACAGACAGAGGGAATCGTCAATGTAGACACAATTCCTTCACCATAGATCAAACCAGTGAGTGAAAAAATGGTGGAGGAAGAAGGGAAAGCCTCGAGGATGGTCGGGATGGACATCTATTCACACGAGAGTGTGCGGGGCCATGACCCATTAGAAACAGGAAACCCACAACAACCTCCTAGGTCTGAAACATCCCACAAAACAAATGGCGTTGACAATGAAAGGACATAATATGATGGGCCAAGGACACAACCTATGGTGGGGTCCGCGTAGCAGGAGGAAGTGCAACTCGAAGATATCATGGGGAAACCATATTCAGGTTGGGAAGAAATAGAACCAGAGGTTGGGACATCTAGCACGCCAACACAGAGAAAGAGGAAAGAACCCATCGCACAATCCCCATGCAAACAACCTAATGTTTTGATCATTTTATCATGTATTCTAGATGGGGTGCATGCAACACCAAGTTTACTGGGTTGCATTGAAATGTTATAGTACGCAAACCACAACGTGTCTGATACCAACAAATTCCTAGTGTATATGGAGATCCTAGGCACATGGTCATTAGGAGATCCAATGCTGCAATCAAAGCAATGGGTGGAAGGCTTAGTAAACACATGGATTCTTAATTTATTGGAGATTCCCCACTTCAATAGGGGGAAATATGTGAATAATTGCATCTAACAATTACTAGCAGTCCTCCATGGAGGATTTTTGTGGTTGGACAAACCGGTCTCCATCGATGTGGAATTAATTTCATTCATCACAGTACTTCTGTCAAATGGCAAGAAGCCTGCGTAATACATGGATGATAAAACCAAGGAAAGGGCCATAACATAAGAAATGAATAAAACCTATGGGACAAAAAGGTGCTTGTGCGACATTTTCATAAAAAGGATCAGTGAAGCAGCCACCTAGATGGAAAAAAAAATGATGGCATGCAAAATCCTTTGAAAACGTCCCAAGGAGGAGGTCCCCGCAGGAGTTGTCACAACAACAACACAGTGCACAAATGGAACCATGCTTAGTTGGGCCCCATACTTACTGAATCTGTTCCTAGACGACTGCAAGGATGTGCAGGACTTGGGAATTGAGTTCCATTAGTCTTGGTTCATTATACTGATAGTGATAATTGGATGGAAATATCCTACCTACTCATATTTCTGCGACAGAGTAGGATGATGTCGTGCAACACGGTAGACATCATTGGGAAGCACTTATGATTCCAAGCAGAGAAGTGGTAATGTCAACACTTTTTCTCAGTATCTTAGCGACATGTAAAGAATATATCCAACACATGGAAAATAAATCCTGAAGTGGTCGCACAGTACGAGGGGATAACCAACTTTAAGGCTATGCGACACAACATGTGGATCTAGGCGCATAGGTATCCATATTGTAACACCCCGAGTTTTGAACCCCCATTTTAAATAATGTATTGTTACAATGTTGAGAGGCCAGAGTGCCCAAAAAATTATTAAAAGGTGAGTATGCCCAAGAAATGTAATGTTTTGATCATTATTAATAATAAATGCATTGTTGGCTGCTAGACGGACAAGGACTAGATTTATAGGGGGCTATGATTCCACAAGAGAGGGGGGATTGAGGGGATAAATGTTTATTTCCTATTTTTAATTAGCCTTTTGTCTAAAGGAGTGGATCAGTTACATGAAATTCTTGGGGGAGGCCAGGAGGTTCTTGATTCCCCACGAAAATACTTAAACCCATCCCTGGTCTGATTGGGGGGTTGGCTCATTCGCTCCTTCACTTATTCTTTCATTCCATTCTTTCCCTCATGCATTCATTCACTGATTTTTCATTGTTTATCACCTTGGGTGGAGATCTCACTCCATTCATTTCTGTCACCCCTTCATCTTCCTCATCCGTGTCTTAGCTTGGGAAAGGAAAACAAAATGCTGAAGAGAAACCATGGTATCCTTGGCTGTAGAGGTCGCTGGTGTAATCCAACCATGACTTGAGGCTTGCATGTATGAGATGCATTGGCCTATGTCCAACTTTGTTCACAACTGCAAGTCTTGAGAGTTCTAGCATGGAGATTCTGGACCAGTTGTGTTGGATCCCTAGAAGGAGAAGGACTGCCTGAGGGACTACGTGGTAGATAAGGGTGGAGGTCCATTATCTTGGGTGGTGCAAGCTGGGTAGAAGAGATTGGGGTAATTGGATTTCTATGAGTGTTGGGAAAGCCTGTGAGGGCTTGAGTGATGACTGGTTCGGGAAGCCAAGTAACACTTTGGAACTATCCTTGTGGATTCATAGCCCTGGCTCGGGGGTGACATTGTTGTTGAGATATGGAGCAATAGTGTCTACAATTGGGTGGAACGTCCTTGGTCTGCAGCTAGTTGGCATCTTATTTTATAAAGATAAGTGCTCTCTGTTATGGTATTATTTATCCATATATGAATGTATTCCGCTGTGTATTTATTTATCGTTAAATTGAATCTTTAGAATATGCATGCTTCCTAGTTATTGATGTGCATGTCATTAGATCTTTTATTTTATGCGTCCTTATTAATTTAAAAAGTTATCGGTAAGAGAAAGAAGTCCAAGGGTGGGCTTGAAGATAGCGTACCCCAACCTGTGGGTGGCCAATGATGTTACAGATTGGTATGAAAGCTTCTATTTGAAACACTGAGCCGGTATGGGCCGGGTCTGTTGGTTAGAGTCTTTTGGTTGAGATCGAATTCTGACCTTGAAATTGAAAATCTTAGGAGGAGTGGCATTGCAGAATCTACATAGGAGCTAGAACGTCAGAGATCCTTTGTAAGGGTTCGAAGGATCATGACCGTCCCTTTCGAATTCGGGAGCGATCGCCACTGTGGGATCAAGAGAGATTTGGGATCATTGGATCGGAGGGCATGTGAACAAGGGTTGTCTAATGAAGGAGAAGCAAGGGTTAAGTCACAATCGTAATATCTCATTGGAGAGAAATCGATGGTGGGGAGGCATTGCGGGGAGGATGATTTTAGGGGCTAAATTTCACTCATGGGCTAAATTTCTAATATTTTTCCCAAAAAATGATTTTCTATTCTAAAATTTATTTGCCCAAATTCTATAAGATAAAATCAGTTTACCTTAAAAATTGCCAAAATTTTATACAAACTATATAAAATCCTTAGAAATTTGAATATTTTTACAAAAATATCGCCAAACATTTATAGTTGGCATATGAAGGATTAGTAAGATTCACCAAGGTTTCTAAATTTTAAAATGAATTTCCATCCTTAAAATCATCCATGGTGGGGATCGAGAAGAAAATTAAAGTTTCTGCAAGTTGTGAGCCCACAATTGCCCAGGACCGTTGATCTTGCTAGATCAACAGATCAACAATGGATATCGATCCCACTACAGACGAGCATCTTCTCTTTGTGGAGATTGGCAAGGAAATTAAAGAGTGAGCGAGTTGAGTCTTTGCAATTCAAAGTTCGGGAGACTTGAGGAGTGCAAGCATAAAATATTTTGAAGCCCAAAATTTCGATGTGATGTGGTTCGCGGATGTCACCTGGGATGACGTGGACACATGGGATGTGTGCCATGTGTCAATGAGTTTTGAACATGTAGAGGATTGAAATGTTAGTTAGAACATGACACGTGTCATCTGCCTGATTGGGCCACCGTGTTCACTTCTTGTATTTCTCCATGTGGCGACAGATTGTGCAGTCCGAAGACTGGGCACTCCAGAGGAAAAATATGTGACAGTTTGTGCTGGGTCGAGAACTCTTGAAGGCCAGAAGTCCATATTACATATCGACCGTTGATCCTAGAAGACACTCGACAATAGATTTCATAGCGGTTTGGAGGATCGACACTCCTGGAGAAAGTGAAGGCAGAGAGTTTGAAACTCTTGAAGCCCAAAGAATCGAATCAATTCACAGTTGTTGATCTGTGAGAGACAAGCATCGACGAATCATTGACTTTGGGTGAAAGCACTCCGGGATAATGTGAAGGCAGAGATTTTGAAACTCCCGAAGCCTGAAGAGCCGAAGTGATTCATAGCCGTCGATCTATGGGAGAACACACGTCGACAGATCATGAACCACAGGTGGAAGCATTCCAGGAGGAAGCAAGTGGGGAAAGTTGAGACTTCCGAAGGCCAAAGTCCTGAAGTGGAATAGAGTCATTGATTTGAGGTGGATGCGTGGCGCTTGTCCTGAAATTTAGGTACAGAGTACTCTGGGGGAAAGTGGAGGTGGAAAGTGTTGAACTCTCGAATCGTGGAGTCCCAAAGTGGATCTCAATCATTGATCGTGAATGAGGACAAGGACCGTTGATCTAGTCCTGGCTGAAGGTTTCGAAGTTGCGAAGTGCCAGGAAGGATTTGGCCGTGGTTTCGAGCCGTGGTCACCTGGGGAAGTGGTTTGAAGGGAGTGCCTATGCAAAATTAAATTTTGTATCAGCTAAGGGATAATATGGAAGTGTTATATGGTGCAGATTGATACATACATGTTATTCATGAATTGAGAATAAAAAGGACCTGTAGCATTGTTGAAATTTTTTGTTTATCATATGCATAATTATAACAAAATGGTCACTTGCACATTTTTCAGAGTTAAGATATTAAACATATCATCTCAGAATAAATATTTAAATGATGGGAAAAGGTGAGGAAGCCTCCAGCCATGAAAGAGAGGTTGAAGTCCAGAATACCAGAGTTGGTAATGCAGAGACAGAGTCCAATTGACACAAGAGAAGAGGAGAGCATGAAACATTAATAGAAATTGTAAGAAGCAGACAATGAGATACTGATGAGAGAGAAAAGTTAGATAAATTCTCTAGTGCTGCAGAGCTTAAATCAGTTGCAGAGGCAAACGAAGAAGGGATCAAACTCAAAACAAGAGGAAGAAGGAAGGTTTCATGAAAGAAGAGAGGATCATGGAAGAGATGGTTATTCGATAAATGATAGAAGAACTCATAGACTCCACTCACCTCCTTACTCAAAAAGAAATTTTTATGCATCAGAAGATTCTATAAGTAGTCCAAAGGTGTCTCCTATTAGGCACCAAAGAAGGAGACATGAAGTGGACAGTTTTCAAGGAGAGCTGAGGAAGCTTAAGCCACCCTCCTTTGATGGTGAAAAATAAAGGGAAGAGGATACCGAAGCATGGTTTCTTGGACTCATGAGGTATTTTCAATTGCACAACTATTCATCAAACCTGGAAGCCATGATTACCACCTACCATTTATATGGGAAAGCTGCAATGCAGTGGGATCAACTGAAGCAAGTTGAACATATTAGTGAGAGTAGGATCACTTGGAAGCAGTTCAAGAAGTAATTCGAGAAGGAGTGCCTCTCAGAGCATTTATATGACAAGAAAATGTAGGAGTTCTTTGAACTAAGGCTGGGAAGCATGAATATGGCAAAATATGAGAAGAAGTTCTTGGGATTGTTAAAGTATGCCAGGTTCATTGATGATGAGAAGGTGAAAATATAGAGATTTATAAGCGGAATGACATCCTTTTATAAAGAAAATATTAGGTATGATGAGCCCAAGACCTTGGATGAGGCCATCGGGAAGGATAAATACCTGTATGAGCAAGGCCAGGGAAGAGAATCCTTGCAGAAATATTGGAAGGATAAGAAGGAGAAGTCTGATCAGAGGAGGAAATGATTCAAACCTTCCTTCAATATGAATGAGCCTAATTGAAATCATCAATATCAGTATTCTAAGGGTGAATCCAAGAAAGAAGACTCCTTGGGAAAAAGGAGAAGACCACCAATCCAATGTTGGAGATGCAAGGAAGATCACCTATACAAGGATTGCCCACACAGAAAAGACAGAGTGAATATTGTGCACAACGTCCAAGAGGCTACAACAGTCCAAGATATTGAAGAATCTATGTAGCTTTATATGACCGAAAAGAAGAGTACCAGTCCAATATGATCGAGGTGGAAGGTAAGATCATAAATCATCCTGTTGCTACTTTAATTGATTCAGGATAAATTCATTGTTACATTGATCCTAAAATAGTGGATAGATTACATTTGGAGAAAAGTAAGCTTGGAAAATCAAGTTTGGTTCAGTTAGCCACTGGAAGCAAAAGGAGAATCCATGATATGGTCAGAAGTTGTTCCATAAGTCTTAATGGTGTGAATACTAGTGTTGATCTAAATATCATACCATTGGGGTCTTATGATATTCTAATTGGAATGGATTGGTTGGACGAGAATCATGATGTCCTAGATTTTCATAGCAAGACATTTACCTGTCTTGATGAAGATGGAAAACAAAACACTTTGAAAGGAGTTCCAAGACCCATCTCTACAAGGGAGATTTCAGCCTTACAACTGAAGAGATGTTTTAGAAAAGGATGTCAATTGTATGCATCTCATGTGGAAGAGACATAAAATACAAAGGGGACAAGCCTTGAAGATTTCTCGGTACTACAGGATTTTAAAGATGTATTCCAAGAAATACCAGGGTTTCCACCAAGAATGGAGATAGATTTCTCAATTAATTTAGCACTTGGAGCTGCCTCGATGTCAAAAACACCTTACAGAATGAGCACACCAGAGTTAAAATAATTACAAATGCAGTTGGAGGAATTGTTGAAGAAAGGGTACATACATCCAAGTGTTTCACCTTGGGGAGAACCAATACTTTTTTTCAAAAATAAGGATGGAACCTTGAGGCTCTGTATTGACTTTCGACAACTGAACAAGTATAGTATAAAGCACAAGTATACTCTACCCATAATTGATGATCTCTTTGATTAGCTAAGGGGAGAAAATATATTTTCGAAGATTGACCTGAGGTCAGGATACCATCAAGTAAGGATCTAGGAAGAATACATTCATAACAAAGCCTTTAGAACCAGGTATGGGGATTATGAATTTGTAGTGGTGCCATTTGGAATGACCAATGCACCAACTGTCTTTATGTGCTTAATGAATGACATATTCAAAAATTATTTGGATAAGTTTGTCATAGTGTTCTTGGATGACATACTTGTCTATTATAAGTCTAAAGAGGAGCATGAACATCACTTAAGACTGGTATTGCAAGCGCTGAGAGAACATTAGTTGTATGCCAAGCTGAGTAAGTGTTCATTTTATCAAAAGAAGATCCATTACTTGGGACACATTATTTCAGAGAAAGGCAAAGAAGTAGAACCAGAGAATATTGAAGCCATTAGAGGATGGCCAACACCTAGAAATGTGTTAGAAGTCAGATCTTTTATGGGATTAACTGGTTACTATAGAAGGTTCATAGTAGGGTTCTCTAAGATTTCTCATCCCATCACTTCTTTTCAAAATAAGGGAACTAAATTTGAATGGACACCTAAGTGTGAAGAAAATTTTAATCTGTTGAAGGAATTACTTACTAATGCACCTATGTTAAAGATTTCTGACCCAAATGAAAGTTTTTTGGTATGTACAAATGCATGTAAGGAAGGAATTGGGGGAGTCCTGACACAAAATGGACATGTCATTGGTTATGAGTCCAGAAAGGTTAAGGAACATGAGAGGAACTATGCCACACATGACTTGGAGCTTGCTGCCATTGTCCACACCTTGAAGATGTGGAGGCATTACCTCATGGGGAAGAGACTTGAATTAAGAACAGACCATATTGGCCTGAAGTATCTTTTTGAACAACCAACCTTGAATGCCAGGCAAACAAGATGGCTGGAATTTTTAAGTGAATATGACCTCGATATAAAGCATATCATAGGAAAAGAGAATCAATTTGTTGACACACTTAGTAGAAGAGTGCATCTCATGCATGCTACAACTGTCAGTATGCATCAGTCACACTTGAAGAGTAGAATTTTAGATGATATTGTTACAGATCAAAATTAACTACAGGTAAAGGAAAGATAACAACAAGGATATGTACAACAAAAAATAAAGGAGTATGAGATAAAGGAAGATGGATTACTCATGCATAAGAATATAATATATGTTCCTAGTTCCAGAGAAATGGGGAATTCGGTATTGGAGGAAATGCATGATGTTCCTTATGTTGGACATCTTGGTTACCATAAAACGATTACAACAGTAAGAAGCCAATTCTTTTGGCCGATAATGAAAAAGGATGTTGTTGATTACATCGCTTGATGTATGGAATTTCAGAAGGTGAAGGTTGAGCATAGGCACCCAACAGGTTTGCTGCAACCATTACCAATCCCAGAGAAGAAATGGGAAGTGATAACCATTGATTTCACAACTAAATTACCCAGGACAACAAGACAACATGATTCAATCATGGTAGTGGTTGAAAAATTAACAAAGGCTGCTCATTTTGTTCCTATAAAAACAACGCATACAACGACTAATATTGAAGAAATTTACCTGAGGGAGATTGCTAGGTTGCATGGGATACCTAGGAAAATTGTCTCAGACAAAGATATAAAGTTTACCTCCAATTTTTGGACGAGATTGTTTAACGGATTTGGTACAAATCTAAAATTTAGCACAACATACCATCCCCAATCAGATGGACAAAAAGAGAGGGTCAAACGAGTAATTGAAGATATGTTGAGAATGTATGTGATGGATAATCCATCTAAGTGGGAAGATTACTTACACTTGGTTGAGTTTGCATATAATAATAGGTATCAAGATTCATTGAGAATGAGCCCATTTGAAGCCTTGTATGGTAGGAAATGAAATACTCTAGTGAGCTGGGACAACCCAACAGATAGAGTGGTACTTGGGCCAGAGCTGCTCAAGGATATGAAAGACTAGATGGTTAAGATCAAGTAGAATTTGAAGGAAGCTCAGGATAGACAAAAAGTTTATGCAGATATAGATATGATAGTTAGATAATTCAAAGTAGGGGAGCATGTACTTTTGAAAGTGAATCCCAAGAAAATATCTTTGAAATTGGGTAGTTGTACAAAGCTAGCAGCTAGATTCTGTGGTCCATTTGAAATATTTGACAAAATAGGGTCAGTTGCATACATGCTTGCATTGCTTGCTTCCATGTATGTGCATAATGTATTTCATGTATCTTTACTAAAGAAATATGTACATGATCCTAACCATGTTCTTGATTGGCATCTGATTCAGGTAGAGATGGAGGGATACCTTCAGGTTCAACAAGTGCAAGTATTGGACAGAAAGGTCAAAATTCTTCGAAATTGAGTTATAAAGATGGTAAAAGTTTTGTGGACCTTATATGATCCTGAAGATGCTACCTGGGATCATGAAGATTCCATGTGGGTAGAGTACTCACAAATGTTTGAATAATTTTTGAGATTTTGATATCTATTTTGTATATGCACCGAGGACAGTGCCAAAATAAGGGGGAGGGGATGTAACACCCCGGGTTTCGAACCCCCATTTTAAATAATGTATTGTTACAGTGTTGAGAGGCCAAAGTGCCCAAACAATTATTAAAAGGCCACTGTGCCCAAGAAATGTAATGTTTTGATCATTATTAATAATAAATACATCACTGGCTGCTAGACATACAAGGACTAGAGTTATAGGGGGCTATGATTCCACAAGAGAGGGGGGCTTGAGGGGATAAATGTTTATTTACTAATTTTAATTACCCTTTTGTCTAAAGGAGTGGATCAGTTATGTGAGCTTCTTGGGGAAGGCCAGGAGGTTCTTGATTCCCCACGAAAATACTTAAACCCGTCCCTGGTCTGATTGGAGGGTTGTCTCGTTTGCTCCTTCACTTCTTCTTTCATTTCGTTATTTCCCTGACACATTCATTCACTGATTGTTCATTGTTTCACACCTTGGGTGGAGATATCACTCCATTCATTTTCATCACCCCTTCATATTCCTCATCAGTGTCTTGGCTTGGGAAACGAAAACAAATTGCTGAAGAGAATCCATGGTATCCTGGGCTGTAGAGGTCACTGGTGTAATCTAGCCATGACTTGAGGCCTACACGTCTGAGATGTGTTGGATTATGTCCAAATTTGTTCACAGCTGCGAGTCCTGAGAGTTCCAACATGGAGATTCTGGACCAGCTGCGTTGGATCCCTGGAAGGAGAAGGACCGCCTGAGGGAGTGTGTGGAAGAGAAGGGTGGAGGTCCATTCTCTTGGGTGGTGCAAGCTAGGTAGAAGAGAGCTGGGTACTTGGATTGATGTGAGTGCTCGAAAAGCCTGTGAGAGCTTGAGTGTTGACTGATTCTGGAAGCCAAGTAACACTCTGGAACTGTCCTTGTGAATTCATAGCCCTGGCTTGGGGGTGACATTGTTGTTGAGATCTAGATAAGTAGTGTTTATAGTTGGGTGGAACGTCCTTGGTATGCAGCCAGTTGGTGTCTTCTTTTATAAAGATAATTTCTCTTTGTTATGGTATTATTTATCCATATATGAATGTATTCCATAGTGTATTTATTTATCGTTTAATTGAATCTTTAGAATATGCATGCTTGCTGGTTATTGCTGTGCATGTCGTTATATATTTTATTTTATGTATCCTTATTAATTTAAAAATTTATCGGTAAGAGAAATAAGTCCAAGGGTGGGATTGAAGGTAGCCTACGCCAGCCTATGGGTGGCTAGGGATGTTACACGTATAAAGAATGGCTACAAATTCGATTCTACATCAATGTAGAGGAAGTTGAATGGGCAATGAAAGACTGGCAGGACGACTAGAAGATCCCAATCATCACCAAGGACTTTCCCAAAGGGAAAGAAGTGGAAGCAGGGTCATCTAAGACATTTGTAGAGGGAAGCGTCACGACCAAGAAACCAACACAATAGGTGAATCTTGGTCCAAAGAAAGTGCAACAGAAGAAGGGAAGCACCCAAAATAAAGATGAGAAGATAGGAAAGAAGAAGAATGGCCCCATGTAGGAAGAATAGGGAAGGGGGGACACAACGACATGTGAAAACCCGTCAAAAAATATTCTGCAAGAGACAGGGCCACCCAAACGACCAACCATACATATTGGTGGGATGTGCAAGAAGGCCAAGGCCCACAAACAAATCTCGAAATACACAATCACTAAGGATGATGTGTATTTATTCACAGAGAGAGTGTATGACTGCGCAGTGGAGGGGTATGAGGAGGATGAGAACCAAAGAGGAAGGATAAGGAATGAGTTGGTCGACATTAAGCAGGTCCTGGAATGGATACAAGCATCCTAACTACAAGAGAGGGGAGCCGAACCAATCCATCGACCGACAGAAGCAAGGGACTGAACTGCGTAGAACGAGGAAGACATAATCCAACTTGTATCAAAAGCAAGTCTTAGCTTCCAGATAACAACATATATGTTGTATTTCAAGGAGGCCATAACATAGATTCCACTTAAAGACCTTGTGCAGGTATAGTTGGTATTGGATAAAATACCAACAAAGGCACTATACAAGTTACAAGTCAGTGTCACACATGAAGTGAAATCATGATCCAGAGAAAATATGATAGAATTACAATTCACAAAAGATGGAAAGGATGCACAGGAAATTGTGGTAGATAATATACAATGGGAGACACATGAGGAGAAGCAACGTGCAAACAAATTGGAGTAGAAGATGAAGGAATTCTTCACAAAAATTCCAGAAAACATGCAGGCAGCCATGAGCAGTGCTAAGGAATAGATTCACATCATCATGCAGACGCTTGAATATTATAAGAAGGAGATCGAGGAACTCAGAGAAAATTTAACGCCAACCACTCCTCTCGAAGTTACATCTGAAAGGGAACAACAAGAAGCCCTACAAGTAGAAATGATGGAGAGAGAAGCCAAAAAGTTCACAAAATTGTTCGACAGGACCACACAACTATGGACGACGTTGGAGGAAGATGACAGGGTCCAACAACTAGACCAACACGAGGAGGAAATGAACAATGCAATGTAGGATATGAAGAAATGACAAAAGGCCATCATCATTATAGAGTGATTGAAGGGTGCGTAGGAGATGAAGACCTTGTAGATAGAATTGAAGACTGCGCAGAATAACAAGCATGCAAGGAAAGCCTAGTTGGAAACCCTCTAAGAGAAAGAAATGCAAATAATTGCAGTACTGGAGGAGGAGAAGATAAGGATGGCTCAAGATCATGCCAAGAGCATAGAGTCTCTGAGGCAACACATCACAGTGCAGAGGGTAGAGGATATCACAGAGAAATCTTCACAAGCGAGATCCAAATGGAAAGAATTAGAAGGAACGTTTCAGAGTTTGGAAGGATGTACAGGGAGCGCAGACCACCTAAATGGTTAGGGACGAGCCACATGTCAATGTTGGGGGCCTATTGAACACATTCCTATTTTGAGAAGGAAGTTTATTTTGGACGCATGCCTATTTTTTGAGAAGGACCTATTTTGGGGAAAGACCTAACTTTGGAAAGAAAGACCTAATTTTGGAGCACAAGAAATAGGTGGCAAGAAAGCAACATGTAGTAAAAGAAGGAAAAGAAGCATGCAAGAGGAAAATAAACATGGCGTGTAGGAAGGAAATCCTAACCATCATAGGGTTAGGGTTTTTGATCAGAATTGTAATGACTATAAGCTAGATCTTTGTGGACGTAGCCCCAGGAGGGGGTGAACCACGATAAACTTTGTGTTATGTGTGATTGTTAATGAATGGTTACTTTCTGTTGATCATTAGCTTATGAATGAATGGTTAAACTAGAAATATCAAAATGCATGTTGTTGGCATAGGGGCAGACCTAGGATTCAATGCTTAAAAAATGCACCAACAAAACCCTAACTACCGGCCCTTTCAGCAACACTTGCGAAGTAGATGAAGTCTCACCTGAAGTAGAAGTAGGAGGGGTTGCAAGACTTAGGTGTCTACAACCAGGTTGGGACATAGATCTATGATTACAACACTTAACAAAGAACATAAACAACAATATGCATTAGTTTCTTGAATCTCATTCACATCACAGATTAACCCTTATTACAGATCAACATAGTAACCATAAATATCAAGTACTTCCATTCACTTAGCACATAGTATCATCTTGGATCTATCATTCATTTATATTTAATACACTCAAGCACTAAGCAATGACATCAGATGCATTCATCATACATTATAACAACAACACTAAGTAGATAAACACATAAACAACATCGCACAAAGCACATCAATACACAAGATATACGTGGTTCACCCAAGTGTGGGGCTACATCCACCAACTTATTCTTCTTCTTTATTAGTCTTCAATATTATTACATTCATCTTCTCCTGTGCACAAAGCCACAGAGCCAAACTCCATAGAGGACAGGAGATCTACGTGCTGTGCACCAGAGCCTCCTTCCCAAAATCAGGTTAAGGCATAGAGCCAACTCCTTACCAACACAGAGCCTTACTAACATATCATGCACATAACCAATCAGCCAAATCTATTACATTGCTTGCACTAAGTTTCTACTACTTTCTACATTACATTCCTTCCTATATATACTTTTACAAAAAGGCTTAAACATGGGTAAACCCATGGGATGACATCCCATAACTCATTACATAAACCCTATGTTGGCATAGGGGCAGACCGAGGGTTCAACGCTACAACAACACACCAAAAAAACCCTAACTACTGGCCCTTTCGACAACACCTGCGAAGCAGATGAAGTCTCACCTGAGGTAGAGGCAGGGGTGGTTGCAGGACTCCAATGTCTACAACCTTATCTGGGACATAGATCTATGAAAATAACACCTTAACAGGGCACTTAGCAGTTATAGTTCATCAATATCCAGTCTTAGTCTACAACAGAGTTAAACCCTAATTACATAGCTTTGTAGTATTTAACCAGATCTACTATATTGAAGCACTAAGAACATCCACATAGGCCATATATAGTATTCATCCATACTATTAAGCACATACCATTAACATAGCTATCTACCATTCATCTATGTCGAAGCACCAAGCAAATTAACATATAAACACATCAATACATCGCACAAAGCAAAGAAACACATCATGTACATGGTTCACCCCCACCTTGGGGCTACGTCCACCAACTCTTCATCTTCTTTATTATATTCTTCAATCAGTTACATCTACAGAGCCACAAAAACCCTACTTCGCAGAGGATAGGGGATCTGCACACCTCGCTAGATCCTCCTTCCCCGGGCTAGGTTACAACACTAAGCCTCTTCTCAATCTCTTACACTCGCTTGCACTGACCTCTGCAAGCCTCATACAGTATGTACAAAAACAATCTCCACTTAGCACTTAGGAATTTCTATTACATAGATCAAACTTCAGCACTTAGCACACTGGCCTCTTCTTACATTGCCTAGCTACTTATTTATACATTACAAAATGGGCCTAAGCATGGGTAAACCCATGGGCCGACATTCCCATACCCGCTACATAATCCCAAATCCCAAAAAGGGGCCGAGATCCCGTGAAATTCGCTTCATCTTATGCTCCACCTTTGACAGCCTGTTGAAGTCCCAAAAATAGGTCAAACCTGACCAAGGATCCTCAAAACTTTGACAAGGGACGATAGGCCCCCAACACTCACTTGTGACTCATCCCGAGTCACTCTGATATGGGTAGCTCACTTTCAAAAGCCTCGATCTTGGCTTGATATTATTCAAATTGTTGTTGTGCCATAGCCTCCTGTTCAACGAACTCTTGTATGATTGCTTCGTTGACATGTCCCTCTATGCGCTGTTCAGCTACAGTGACGACTTGCTCCAGTTTTGCTCCTCGAACTTTGATCTCTGTGAAAATTTGGTAAGCCTCATCCTGTACAGGTTGGATCCTTTGAGTCACTTCCATGACTTTGCTTTGAATGGTGTGGACCTGTTGCTGGGCAATGCGCTGCTCTTGGGATTGCTTCATCCTTTCAACAACTAACAGGGGCTTCAACTGTGCCTGCATTGTTTCTGCTTGATACTTCGCCTCTAGTGTTATTAGTTTTGGATTCTCAGTGAGTCACTCATACAACTGGGAATTGTGATCACTCAATTTATTACATTCCATGGTGAGGCCCTTGATTCTTTCAACTGCACTTCAGGCAGTTTCTTGTCTTTGATCCCTTACATCCTGCGGAGTGTCGGGCACTGTGCAGAGATCTAAGTCTGCTATTCATTGTAATAGTTGCTGGATAGATTCTGTGAGCTTCTCTACTTGATGCATGACTCGGTATTCTTCCTGTGGTTCTAAGCTTGTCACAGAGCGAAGTTCTCTATTGATTGCTTCATTCACTTCGAGTTTCTCTGCGAGAAACTGTTCCTTTTCTTGCTGAATCTATGCTTTCTCTTTTTCAAACTTCATCTGGAGATAAACCTTCTCCTACTCTGCAAGTCAGCGTTGTTCTACGAGTACTCCTTGCACTTGCTTCAAGGCCTGGGTGGTTTGTTCTATTTCTTCTTATGCTTAACGAAGGCGAGCTTCAGTTGCATCTACTAGTCAACGGAGTTGGGCTGGCTCATCTCCCAACTCTAGTTCTCTCGATGACAAGGGCGTAGTGGACACTGCACAATTGGACTGAAGGACCTGTTATACCCCTCGGAGTTCGACCTCAAATCTTTCGGACATTTCCTCCTACTTGTATTCTTGTTTCTCCATGATTTCCTGCGAGGCGTCATTTAGGGATGCTATGATGAATTCAAAATCATTGGTAGTGAGTACAGTCTGCATCTTTGTCATGGTGGCTCTGGATTTCTTCTGGGAAGAAGGTTTCACGGGAGAAACCTTCCTCTTCTTCAAGGGATCGGTCTCATCTCTAGGCGATGTTACTTCACCTTATTTCTGTTAAGCTTCTTTTCCATTTATCTCTTCTACTTCGTCATCACCCCTTCGATCAGGTGATACTGAAGAAGTCTTTCCTGAGGCACTGCTTAAGTCTTGGAACTCTTCGGTCTTCTTTCTTTTTCTGGGTCGGGGTGTATCATGTTCTTTGTGTGTGGTCTTTGGGTTGTCAGGGTCATACATATTTGTAGGGTCTACGGGAATAAGGAGGTCTTCCAACCAGTCCTTAGTGATCTCCTCAAGTCCCTCTTCCATGATCTTGTAGTACAACTAAAGATCCTCCTTATGTTTGTCTTCTTGCGCTGTAATGTAGATGAAGTGTTGATATGCGTGAAACTTTATCAGGGGTCAGAACTTGTGTAGGGTGTTCAGATTCATGCAAGGTTCATCTTTAATGGATCTCTTCAAGCGGAGGTAATATGTGTGAAAAACAATGTTCAACTGTCACTATTTGCTCATATCGCTCGAGTACCAGAGCGTGTTGAACTTTGTAGCAAGCGTCTTGAATGGCTTGATGTCCGGGAAGGTCACAAATTCCGATATTTCCCAAGAAAAAAACACGATGAGGATCAGGAGCCAGCTAAAATGGAATTCATAGCCCTAATCTTGTTCTTTACGACAGTCCAGTTCAAGCTGATTAACTAGGTACTTCACCCAGTTCATCTGGAGACCTTTCACGCACTTCCCTGCAAGGTCAATGACAAAGCCTGTGACCTGCATGGCTCGGTTCTTCCTTACTAGATTTCCTGCAATTAACTGACATGCTAGGTGCACTTTGCCATTCTGAATGGAAGCTACCTTGTATCCTCGTGCCCCCTTATCAACATCACCATATGCATCCTTGATATTCTGTGCTAGAGCGTGATCTGTGGATTTTCTTGGATAAAAGTCCTGCGGATCAGGTCCTTGCATACTCAATCCTGTAATCCTATGGATCAGTGTCGGATTGACTATGATATAGCGGTTGAGACATATGTAGCCTCCATGGTAACATGAAAGTAGTATCTTGACACAAGCATTAACTTCCTGGTGCCTTTCGAAGTGTGGTATTTTCATTACATTCAGAAGGGTGGAGTATGCGAGGTTCATCGTCCACGACTGGGGGATTATCTTTGAATTCTTCCCCTTCATCTTGGTCAAGTATTTGTATGGGGTGAGCATGCTATGGTTCTTGTGATATCCAAGGTTGAAGTCATTGAACTTCAACATTGTGATCTTTTCCTACTGTGCTCTTACTACATGTATCCCCTTTGGGAGGTACGCAGTAACCATGGTGTACTCAAAATCTCTTGGCACACTATCTCGAATCACCATGATGGCCAGAGGCAGGATGTAATCAGGCAATATGGTCGGGATCAGCTTCACATTTTCTAGGTCATCTCTGTGTTTGTCTCTCTTTTCTGCTATTGGTCGAGAGGCCCAGATCCGAGAGTAGTCGACCGAGAGGCTTGCACTCCTCTCATTGACGATGCTTGTACACCCACAGATATTACTCTTTCAGAAATTACTCTTTTAGTCATGAGGTCAATGAGTAACTCCTTCAAAGACTCTTTGACTGCACTAAGTTCTTCAGACATATGTGCTCGTAGTTGAATCTTTTGGGTTTGAAGAGTAACTAGTCAATGCAACGGGACGGATGGTGATAGTGCGATGATCACTGTGCAGAATTAAATAATCCACGGGCTCAGGTTCATAGTTAGAAAAAGTGTTCTTGGTGCAAGGTTCGACAAAATAAATAGATAACGAAGCAATGAATCTCTCTAATGGGCCAGAAGCCTCCATTAACTCAGTTCTATTTGTTACGGCGTGGTCCCAATAGTTTGATGGCTATTTGTTTGACCATAAATGCATTTCTACCCATTTGGGGTGTCGGTCTAATGGTTATACTGTTCCCAATGGCTATATTTATTTGCTATGGCAAAGTGACATGTTACACTGTTCTGATATCCCGACGAAGTTCTTGTTTTGTAAATTTTCCTTCTGCAGAGTTCCCTCTGGAACCATCTGTAACTTTTCGATCTTTTCTCTCTTCTTACTTAGTTTTATAGCCTTCTTTCCAGTGAGCTTCATCTTAGTATTCCTATTTCCATTTTGATTGTTATCTCCTCTTGGCATAGAAACTTCGCGTTGTTGAGATTCTTTCCTAAGATTCAAGGGTATTGCTTCTTCTCTATCTGGGATAGGTACTTCAATCTTCTGAAAATCTTCTTGTGTTCTTGCAACTTCGACATCCAATTTAAATAGTTTCGATCTATTCTCCTGTTCCTCAATCAAGTGCCTGATCCTCCTAGTCATGAAATATTTTAATTATTTCTTTTTCTTCTCTAAGAGATCTTCTTCTTTCCTTCTAGTTTGGTCCTTCTCGATCCATGGTTTTCCTAGTAACATAGTAAGTGGAGCGCTGTTCTCATTAAATTTAACAACCTCAAAATATTCCTCTATCAAAGTTCCATGAGCACTCATATATATATAGGTAAGTCTTCCACATAGGGTTATCAATTTTCCTTTGAATAATCCTATTCCTCCCAATGAAGGAATCATAGCAGGCTCCCCTAAAATTTCCCAAGTTCTTTCTGTCATGATATTCACCTGTGTTTCCTCATCCAGAACACAGTCAATGTCGAAGTCTCCTATTATTGCTTCAATGCACTCTTTTTCTTTGAATATCTCTGATAAGATGATACGTTGGTGGTCATTCAGGCTTTCTTTCATCTGTAGAAATACTTTCTTTGATTCTTTCTGGGATTTTTCCATAATCGCAGTTTCTGGATTTGCCTTAGGGTTTTCTTGGTTCATATTCATTCTTTCAACCTTAGCAATCATTCCAGGGAAATCCAATACTTCATGGTCCATATATATACATCAAAGACAACTATATCTTCTACTAGGGAATTCCTTAGCCAGATGTCTCGGTCTTCTACAATTGTAACAAAGGGTTAATCCTCGTTTTCTTTTAAATGATCCCAACCTTTCGTATACTGCACACTAGGATCATAGTAGCTAACCTACAAAAAATTCTTTCTAGGATTCTGCATCCATTTGTTAGTCCAAACATTCTCTTTATGCATAGGTATAACATATCTTTCATTATTCTTATCAGATCTACTCATATCAAATCTTCTTTCATCTATCAGTGCCCTAGTTTTCAAGCTAGTACAAATCTTATCAAACATACCTAGATCCATACTTTAGAAACAAAAAATTACACTAATCTTATCTTTAGCAGAGCACAAAGCTTCCAGATCTAAAAGTTTTCATTATTCTTACCTTTATCAGAGCACAGAGCTTGCATATCTTATCTATTTAAGAAAAAATATTCACTTTTACCTTTCTTAGAGCACACAACTTTCATATATTACCTCTTTTCTTTAGATCTGACCCTTCTTCTTGGAACAGAGCTTCACAAATCAAGTAAAATACTGCGCACTAGAGAGACATATCTACAAAGAGAGATTTCACAATTTCAGGTCGGATCTTCGCATAGGGCTTCTTTTTCCTCAGTTCCTAGCAATCACAGTTTCATTCCTGGCAACGGAACCATTCGTTGGCATAGGGGTAGACCCAGGGTTCAACGCTACAAAAACACACCCAAAAAACCCTAACTACTGGCCCTTTCGACAACACCTGCGAAGAAGATGAAGTCTCACCCGATGTAGAGGCAGGGCTGGTTGCAGGAATCTAGTGTGTGAAACCTTAGCTGGGACATAGATCTATGACTGTTATAGAGCATTGTAGTATTTAACGAGATCTGCTATATTCAAGCACTAAGCACATCCACATAGGCCAGATCTAGTATTCATCCATACTATTAAGAACATATCATTAACATATCTACCTACCATTCATATATATCGAAGCACAAAGAAAATTAACATACAAACACATCAATACATCGCACAAATAAGAGCAACACAACATGTATGTGGTTCACCCCCACCTTGGGGCTACATCCACCAAATCTTCGTCTTCTTTATTAGCTTCTTCAATCAGTTACATGCATAGAGCCACAAAAACCCTACTCCGCAGAGGACAGGAGATTTGTGCACCTCACTAGATCCTCCTTTCCTCATCTAGGTTACAACACTAAGCCTCTTTTCAATCTCTTACACTCGCTTGCACTAAGATCTGAAAGCCTCATACAATATGCACAAAAGAAATCTCCACTTAGCACTTTTCACTTTCGATCACATAGATCGAACTTCAGCACTGAGCACACTAGCCTTTTCTTACATCACCTAACTACTTATTTATACATTACAAAATGGGCCTAAGCATGGGTAAACCCATGGGCCAAAATTCCCATACTTGTTACATAATCCCAAATCCCAAAAAGTGGCCGATATCCTGCAATCTTCGCTTCATCTTACGCTCTGCCTTCGACAATCTATTGAAGTCCCAAAAATAGGTCAAAATTGACCAAGGATCCTCAAAACTTGGTCAAGTGCCAACACCCTAGTAAACCCTTTGCTCATCCACAAGCCCGAAAAACAAGCGAGATCCCTTGATCTTAGCTCCACCTGGGCGCTCCATCTTCGACCAGCTTGTCGAAGTCCCAAAAGTGGTCACACACGACCAATGTTTCCTAAAAACTTGGTTAAGGGACAATAGGCCCCCAACACTCACACGTGACTCGTCTCGAGTCACTCAGATATGGGAAATGCTCCTTTAAAGGCCTTGAGCTTAGCTCGAGATGCCTCGACTTGATGCTTCGCCAGAGCCTCCTACTCGGTGAACTCCTGAATCCCTTTCTCTGTAACATGCCCTTCCAGGTGCTGTTTCACTGTCACAACCGCTTTGTCTAGCTACGAGCCTTGTCCTTCAATATCTTCAAAAATCATGCAAGCTTCATCCTGCATCGGTTATAATCTCTGTCTAACCTCCATGACTCTACTCTGGATGGCAGTAATCTGCTGCTGTAGTGCACACTGCTCCTGTGATCTCTTCATTTTCTCAATTGCAGTGAGTGACTTCATCTGTGCTTGCATGGTGGATGCCTGCTACTATGCCTCCTGGATCTGTGCTTCTAGTTTCCTTAGCTCTGGATATTCTGCGAGGCATTCGTAGTTCTACGCACTACGATTACTTAATTGCTTACATTCTGATGTGAGTGCCCTGATCCTTCCAACTACGCTCCTAGCGACTTCCTTCCTATGATCACACACTTCTTGCAAAGTTCTTGACACTGCTTGGAGTTCTAACTCTGTTACTCTTGCTTGAAGCTATTGAATGGCCTTAGTGAGCTTCCCCACTTGAATCTTGACTGACTCTTCTTCCTCTTATGCCAGGCCCAACACAGAGAGAAGTGCTTTAGTCACTGCCTCTTTGATCGCAGTCTGCTCTGCGAGCAGTTGGTATTTTTCTTTTTGTACCTTTGCATTGTCCTCCTCGAACATTGCCCAAATTTCATCTTTCTCCTTCTGCACAGCTTGAAGTTTCTCTAAGACATCCTCCTTTTCTTTCTTCAAGGATTTTGTAGCCTACTCCTTTTATTCTTGGGCTCTCTGTAGTCGAGCCTCTATTGCATCTACTAATCTTCATAATTCGGCGGGCTCATCCCCCAATTCTACAATTTTGGACGAAGAAGGCACAACAAGGAATGCATGACTCGAATGGATGGCTTTCTATATCTCCTTCAGATCCTTCTCTATTCTTTCATACAACGTCTCCTACTTTGCTCCATAGAATTGCAAGATATCCTTTGAGGCATCCTTCACAACTGCGATCATTAGATCGACATCATCCTCTGTGAACGTGGACTTCATCTTGGGCTTATTGGAACACTTCTTTTTTCTTGATGAGGGTTTATGTGGAGAAACCTTCCTCTTCTTAGATGTTTAGGCCTTGGTAGGGGGATCCTTTGGCGGTGTAACTTCACCTTTGTCTTTATTTTCTCCTTCTTCCCCTCCTTCTTCTTGGTTCACTTTTTCTCCTCCTCCTCTTGTGGGTGAGTCAGGCCTACTTTCCCCTGAGGCGTTATCCTTGTCATCAGTTTCTATGTTCTACACTTCTTCCTTTTTCTTCTTTTTCTTCGCGCTAGTCTGTCCATCATGTTCGACCCGGGTGAACAAGGGACTTCCAATGATGTCGGGGTTAGAGAGTTTTGCATCCTCAACTAGTACAAGGAACTCTGTTGGCCATTCTTTGGTGATCTCCTCCATATATTTGTCGGTCAGCTTATAATAGGACTGCAATTCCTCCTTACTCCCATCCCTATGCGCAGTGATATAGATAAAGTGCCGATCTATGCAGAACTTCGCTAGTGGTCTGTACCGGTGCAGTGTATTCAATGTCATGCATGGAAATGATTCAATAGCATGCTTCAACTACTGGTAGTAATCATGGAAGACATCGCTTGACTGCCACTGCTTCGACATATCATTTGTATACCACAAGGTGGAGAACCTTGCGGCCAACAGTTTTGATGGCTCAACTTATGGAACTGTCGCTCCTTCCAGCATCTGCCAAGTGACAAATGTGATCAGTACCAGTAACCAAATAAAATGGAATTCATAGCCCTGATCCTATGCTTCATGGTAGTCCTTCTCTAACTCGTTGATGAGGTAACTTGCCCAGTTCATTTGCAACCCCTCCACACAATTTCCTGCAAGGTCTACTATGAATCCAGTGACCTGCGTGGGATGGTTCTTTCTGATGATATTTCTAGCTATAAGATGATAATCTAGGCACACTGCACCATCCTTGATGGAGGCTACCTTGTAGCGTCGCTTTCCCTTCTCTACATCGCCATAATCCTCCTTTATGCGCTGTTCCAGGGAGCGATCTGAAGTTTTCCCTGGGTAGAACTGTTGAGGGTCCGGTCCCTGCATGATCAGTCCTATGATGAGGTGGATCAACATTAGATCCACAGTGATGCACCTGTTGAGCCATAGATATCCTCTGTGATAGCACAACAAGAGGATTTTAATGCCAACATTATCCTCCTAATGTCGGCCAAAGTCAGGTATCTTCATAACATTCAGGATCATTGATTGCACAAGCTCCTTAATCCATGACTTCTTCCCAGTCATCTTCATCAAATACCTGTGTGGCGCGAGCATTGCATAGTTATTCATGTCTCCGAGGTTAAAGTCACTATTCTTCAGAGATGGGATGTGTCCTCACTGGGGTCCAACTATGCGTATCCCCTTTGGGATGTACGTAGTAGTCAACGTGTACTCAAATTCACATGGGATACTATCACGATTAACCACACCAACCAAAGGCGGTATATAATATGGTAAGATCGACGAGATCTTCTTCACGTTAGCCATATCATAACGGTTCTTGCTTCGCTTCTCAGTAGTACGGCTGGAACGACGTCTAGTCGAGGAGGATGCTTGCAATAATCCAATCGATGATGCATGTATTCCTACAGACATAACTCTCTCAGCCATGATATCCACGAGAATATCTTCCAAAGACTTCTCTAATGCACTATGTTCACCCAAAATTCACACTTGTAATCAAATAGATCGGGTAGGCAAATGGAGAAGCGAGGTAATAAAATGGATGGCGAGGTCTAGAAATCACAACGTGACACAATGGATTCTTTGTTAGCTTGGATAATCATGGGTAGCAAAAAGTGGTCCTGGCGCAACGTCCGACGGGTTAAATAAACAAGTGTCATAACGGATTCCTCCAACGGGAAAGAATGTCTCAATCAATATGAATAAGTCCGTTATGGTGCAGTCCCAATAGTCCAATGACTGTATTTCCATAAATAACTACGTTTCTAGCCGTTCGAGAGCGTTATTCTAATGGTTGGGGTGCCTCCAATGGTCATATAGCTTCACCGTGGAGAAGTCCCATTCTGTGTGGTTTTTCTATTCTGGAGAGGTTCAACTTCTGGAGATCTGCCTCCTGCGAAGTCTTTTCCGGAGCCTCCTGTAGTTTTTCTAGCTTGGCTTTCTTCTTACTAAGTTTCTTGCCTTCTTTCCTATGATCTGAGTCTCTAGATTCCTCTTTCCATTCTTATTCTTATCTTTTCGTAGCATAGTGACTTCGCGCTGCTGATGTTCTTTGAAAGGGTTCAAAGGTAATACCTCTTTGTGTACTAGGTCCTGGGTGGACATACTTTCTTCTTGCATGGATAGGTCCTTCAAACCTTCTTGCGTTCTTTCAAATTTGATATCTAATTCTCTTTCTCTGTCTTGCTTCGACTTATCCTCTTATTCTTCTATTAGTTGCTCTATTTTTTTTGGTTCCGAGGGCCCTTAGTTCTTGATTTTTCTGTTCTGTGGCTTCCTCCTCTACTTTCCTTTTGATCCGATCCCTCTCAATCCAAGTCTTTCCTAACAAAAGTGGAAAATGGGCGATGTTCTCAATAAACTTAATGACTTCAAAATCTTCTTCAGTCGATGTTTCATGAGAAATCATAGGTATGCTAGTAACTCTTGCACATAGGGTTATCATCTTTTGTTTAAACAAGCCTATCCTTCCCAATGAAGGTATCATAACAGGCCTTCCCAAAATTTCCCAAGTTCTTTCTAGCATAATGTTCACATCTGTTTCTTCATCCAATACACATTATGTGTCGAAGTCTTCTATTCTTGTGACTATGCGTTGTTTTCATTATTTTCATTATTTTCTTAGGTGAAATTATAAGGCCTCAAGAGCTAAAATTTTAACACAACGTACCTTGATCCATCTACTAAATATCCTCCAAGCCATTCCTTCTAAAACTTTGTAGAAGAAAAGTTATAGCAAAAATTTCAAGGTGTCTCAGATGTAGCAGCGAAACCCTAAGACCTTGAGCTTTGATACCATATGTTAAGAACCAAATATCAATATAGCATAGAAAAACCTCAGAATAAGTACTGAATGCCTTGAAAAAGAGATAAATTTAGATAATAAGCCTCTTCGAGGGGGAAACCTCCTTATGCCCACATAAATGTACAATTCCAAGATGATTCCAAATGAAAATGTCTCCTTGGTATATATAGGAGATTAGGAGGTATAATTACAACTAATGGAATAAAGTCGACATAAATAAAATAACATTACTAATGTAATATGCCCCAATTAAAAAGTAATGAACTAATATTACGACTTAACACTATTGTATTTTTGAGTCAAGAAATTACAAACATATATGTCAAAAATGTATTACTTTTAAGAATGATTAATCTTATGTGGATTTTTTTATAAATATATTGAATATTTGTGTATTATACTTTAAAAATGTTCAAAATACAAAGTTTTTCTATACCTTAAAAAATACTAGCTATTTTAGTGGGTGGATAAGTTATATGGCCATATCATTAAATGCATTGGATTGAATATTGATGACAAAGGTATTCTCAACATGCCACTATCAATGAATTCTTTAGACATATGAAATTTCCTAAGTCACACTGGCTATCATTGCAAATTCATTAGTGGGTACATCAATATCACACATCTACTAGAGTGACTATTAGAAAAAGGCACACGATTAAATGGGATAAGGAATATCAAATAAATGTTGTGACATTAAGGTAAAATATAGTTACAAAACAAGTTTTAATGCTCACTAGATAGATTAAGGTTCGTAAGTACACATATAATCTTCTAGTGTAGCTAATGGTACAAATGGTACAAGTCTTCCGCAACTAGAAGAGGATAATGTGGATCATCATATTCATTTTTCTAACCAAAGACTTATAATTATTTTGTTCATCTGTGCACTTTTAGATAATTAGTAGAAATTTATTAAATATTAGCATTCTAGAAAAATGATGCAACAAAGATTCTTTAGAACCCAAAATGCTAGACTTAGTCTACATGATTGACATTAATCTACAATTATAACAAATCTCTTACACACAACTAGTGTCATACCTTCGTCATGTCAATCTTTCAACGCTATTGATAAATCGTTAAGGTACCAATTCAACATGCAGTTCACTTTGTGAGTTCGGTAAGATCTCAATGCACCACATTGATGCCACATCCTAGTGTATAGGAATTGTGTGATACATAGATTGGGTGGTTGAATTTAACCAACACAATCTGAATGTGTGTTGGTGATCGAAGTTTACCAAATTGATGCATGGCTTGGCTAATGTGATTTTAGAGAATGAGTTAGTGATCAAATTTGTCCACTTTTCTTGAGGCCAACCATTACAAATTTTCCTATTTAACATCATGTCATTCATTTATATATAAATGTGTTGCACGCTTGTAAATGTACTTAGAAAGTTCTCTTAGGAAGCATACTCTCAATTTCTCCTTGTACCTATGTGAAAGTTACTTTGTAATCATACTCCATACATGACTCAAGCATGCATCACTACTCTAGAATTACAATCTCTAAGTTGATTTTGCAATATTTCTATATTGGTAATAAATTAAACAACTTGATTATTTTTTCTAATGTTATTGTGTACCTTGTAATGGTTTTTTAATGGTTTAATTGGTTTATTACTAAGATTCCACTCTCACATCTAAGTTATAATATTCGTTTCATTATTTTCTACATGATTCACTAGCAACTCCATTGGTCTCAAAATGTCAGATTCGTTCACCGCTTGGGTTGCTGCAAGGTTTTCTCCTTTGGACTTTGCAAATGTTTATGGTTTCCCAAACACTGTTCCAGACATTAAAGTTTGGGTATATTTCCTTCCTAAATTTGGAGAATATGTGGACGACAATACCGCCCAACACTTGTTTGAATTCCACAAGCTCATGGATGAATTAAATATACATCATGAAGATGTCCTCATGAAATTGTTTATGTTTTCATTGGAAAGAGATGCTAGACTCTGGTATAAATCTTTACCTCATTCCAGTATTCCTTCATTGAAATATTTTCACATACTTTTTCATTAGCATTGTAAAAGAATCTATTCAGCTGAAATACTTTTTGAAGATTGTTGTAATATAAAATTCATAAGGCAAATAGATCAAACACATCTTCTTGAAGAGGAGGAAGGAATATTAGAAATTTCTCAAGTCGATGAAGATAATTAGTATGAAGAAGAGTTGGCTGATAAAAAAGTAGGATATGATAGCTCTTGTGATCACATTCAAGAAGAAGATATTCAACATCATGGTCAACATGCAGAAGAGAAAGAAAACAATAGTTGCTTGCTCCAGAAATTGCATAGACCACCTCCTCCTTTAACAGAAGAAGAGATATATCTGCTCCTAAACAGTCATGTTGCAACCCCTGCCTACATAGATCTGCAACATCCACATAGTCCTGAACATGTGAGTGAAACTTCTTCTATTATTGAAAATGAAAATCTAAGTTTAAATCATGACAACCATGGAACTTTAGAGGAAGTTAGTAAACCAATTTATGATGATGATTTCCGGCTAGAGGATCATCTTGTAGACACTATTTTGTTTCATGAAGAATATAGGGTTGTCATGTTTAATAAAATTGAAGAATGTTTGTTGTTCGAAGATGCTTTAGACTATGATTTGGATGAGTGTGGATCTGAGATAGATAGCTTCACAATTGATATTCCTAGCATTTGTCTGACTGATGACACTCTTGAGTTATCTGATGAACCTGTTTATGATGAATATCCAGAAGAACAAGAAGAGCAGATTTATTTTTCATCACACACAAAAATTTACAACAGTCCTCCTTTGTTTGATGAATGTGATGAAAGTGTTTCTGAAGATGTTGAGAAGCAAGAAACTTTGGTTCAATAGGAAATAAATCAACAACATCATGAAAGAGATCAACGTATGTATGACAGCTACCAAGAAGATCTTTAGACAACAGGTGAAGGACATAAAGAGGGGTTACTGAAACAATTGATCTCTCCTCCCTGTTTAGCATTCATTGAGCAACAGACCAATAAGTTTCAATGCGTCATTTTTGCACTAGTGGAAGAAAAAATCAGTAGTGGACAAAGTGTGCAAAAACATTTCAGACAACTTGCTCAACAGGAGGAAGTATGGATTAATTGTGAAAGTGGTATTTCTCTTCCCTTCTACGATCCAATAGAAATTTATATGGAGTCAAAATGGGGGACTGAATTTTTTATTTCCAACTTCTTGAAGTCTGAATTTCAAAACTGTAAGTACTTGCTCCCAGGGCATGTTTTGAAATTTGTAGATGCTCATGTCATTCTTTTTCTCAAAGATGGAAGTATAATTAAATTTGTTAGTCAGATACTCGCTTGGTTGATTTGGAAGTTTTCCTATACTTGAACAAAGCAGTGATATCGGTTAGAGTAGGTGATGTATATAAATAAGCTTGACTTTGAGCACTAGAGTACAATAGTGGTTTTCAATATGTTTATGGTTTTGTTTGGAATCCAGTATGGTTTTGTTTAAATCATTATGACTCCATAGCCCTATGAATGCATAAGCAATTTTTTGTTTCGGAAAAAGTGCAAGTGAAGCGACAAAGTTCAGAGTTTGATAAGGATGATTTCAAGTCGCCCAATGGATGAAGGCACGTGGTATACTGTTCTTGGCACTTTGAAGGAAAGAACCATCCCTATATGGAGCCTCTATTGTAACAAATATTGAAATTTTGTCTTTCGGTCACTTAGGAGAATGAATGGAAGCATTGGCAGTGGAACGACTGCATACACCGAGCATCAAGCCACATGGAGAAAGAGCTCACGAGTCTGGGTTTTTTGCCGTTGGGGATTTGGCTGATGTATATATATTAATAAATACATCCTTGATCCCCAAATTCACTAAATTATTAAAGGATAAGCTGGGTCAAATAAAGATTAAGAAAGATTAACGTTAATAAATCTCATCGCAATTTCGCCATTCCAGATTTCTCGCGTCAAGTATTATCGAAGTCCCGACGCTTAAATCCACGAAAGGTTAAATATTAATTTCTAATTGTGATTAATTAAGAGATCAAAACAAATTATTATCTTCTAACTAATCCCATCATGATTTCGTGATTCAGGATTCCTTGCATGTCATAACTCTTGAGGACATGATACCCGAAACTCGAAGGCCTGAAAGAGTGCAATGAAAAAGATGAAATATATTTCGAGGATTTTCCCATCAGGGATTTGGCCGATGTGAATCTTTTAATAACCACTGCTTCGTTTCCTCGAATCCCAAAAACCCGAAATTGGGACTCCAGTCATATGCAAAACGACTTAAAAAAAATGCAATTTTCTCAGTCGTGGAGAGGCCGTTTTTAGCGTTCGAATAGTCGATCAACATATAAAAATCCTAATCTTTCCATTGGCATATTCATAATTTCATTTTGAGTTTGGTAAAGAAGTCAAAAGTCCCCCACAAGATGAGGTTCGTTTTAAGAAATATGGCGTTTTTACTGTGATGAGTCATCATTTTCAAATGAGGATTCTGAGTGACTGGAGTATCATTTTGAGAAACGGTTAGAAGATTTTGTGCCTAACACATCATATATAATTAGCATCTTTCAATTTTCCTATAGGTGTCACACATTGGGATAATCAAATCCATCTTCGAGCCCTAATTTTCGGATTTCATATTTTCCTGTTTCGACACATGTTTGTTAAATGCAGATTTGGGGAAAATGAAAAGGGGTCTCAGGGAACTGAGAGAGAGTTTTTCTCAGAATAAATAGATTCATAAAATCCTCTTTCAGTTTATACACAGCTATTTCTATTCGAGAGATACAGAGCCATAACCGCAACCCTAGTTTTCGACAGTTTAGCCCATTTTCTATGGCATAAAGTTTCAAGAATTGGTTGTAGATGTTGTTATCTTTTAGATTAGAGAGGATTTAAACCTTAATACATATATGAGGCATATTTTTAAAAGGGAACAGGGGAGAGGATTAGTACTCCTGGATTGTAGCACTCATTTTCATGTTTAATAAAAGAGTGCAGAGCATTTTCGATCTATATCAGAGATTCTTGTGATTTTGTTTGCAGAGAATGTCTTATTGCTTCTTTTTCACATCATTTCACTTGGTTTTATTTCCATTTTCTTCCCGATTTGTAATTATGTTTGTAATGAGATTCATCCATTTGTTAGATGCTCTGTTGCTGGACAGGTTATAGGTTTTTTATTATAGAGATATGAAGGTTCAAAATTCATCCTTTCTAGATTCTCTTTACCAACTATCTCTTTCCACTAATTTATGCTTGGAATTCACTCATTGCTAAGTGCTCCTTGTATTTTGATATGTTTTCTCTTTATTTTGCTACCATACTTTTTATAAATCCTTCCCTCTATAATCAGCTTCTATCTCGCCTCTGCTCCATGGATTTCCATTGACGAAAAACTCTTATTACTTGCTTGATCATTTGACTCCATGCCCAATGGATTACTTTCCGGTCCAACCCATCAACCCTAAAAACCCAAAACTTTGTGTTACCCATAGATCTGCCCACT
The DNA here is from genome assembly GCA_032191745.1 of Picea mariana. Lineage (NCBI taxonomy): Eukaryota > Viridiplantae > Streptophyta > Pinopsida > Pinales > Pinaceae > Picea > Picea mariana. The sequence goes on along the minus strand of JASDQU010240529.1, from coordinate 125,526 downwards.
GTTAAGCTTATTGAATATCCTATTGGGACATATTTTTGAGAGATCCCTCTCGGGTTGGAAGGGGCAGTTTCCAATCAAAAGTGGTTCGAGGTTATCTCAGAATTTACTTGCATGCAACCCAAGTCAAGTCCAAGTGACAAAATTTATTTCATTTAAAATGTGCTAAGGCTTGGCTCTATTACAGCCTAGAACCAACTCTTGTGACAACACAATAAATCCATACTCATTCATTTGTAAAGAAAATATCCATTGCACCTTGAGAAGCTCCCCAATGGAAAGAAACATGCCATACATTTAGTAAAATGGGGATCAAATTTTTTTTTAGTTATTTATAATATTCATTTAAAGGGAGGCATTACTTAGGTCCAGTTAATAATAAGTTTCTTATATGTCATCATTTTGAGAAGATCAAGAATTTCTACTAGATGTTGACATTAATAATACACATGCTTGGTTTGAACACAACTTTATTGGAATGTGTTGACGAGCGAAATTGACCGTCCGTCAACTGGAAGAGCGAGTCCGGTTTGGAGTTTTCTAAATAACCCAAGCCATTTGGTGTAACTTGTTCTGACGGGTTTAATGGCTCCGTTAGCCAATCTAAAAATCCTAGAAGAAACAAATAAAATAGAGAAATAACTAACTAATTACTAAACACACTATATATATGTACATATGTTCAAATATAACCATAGTAGTTGTATTTAAGCAGAAGATATACAAGTTTCATTTATTTACATGATTTACAAGATGCAAGTTTTAATCAAAACTTATGAAAATCGATGTGAAAAATGATTGCTTCTAAGAAGAAGATAAAGAAAGCACATAATTTTTTTTATTATTTTTCTTTTATAAATTTAAAGAATCCTACAAAAAAAGTTAATGAAACATGAACATGTGGATAGTCAAAGTTGAACCATACATTCTAGATTCAGTGATATGTAAATGACAGAAAAATACAAAGAAGCTTATCATATCAGTGAGTTATTGAGGTGTATCCAAGCATCTGCATGAGTGGTGAACATCCAACTGCCATGTCCAAGAGAGAAATCTGCAATGAACCTTATGACTGTTCTAAATAAATTCAGAACATGTATTGGCAGCTTAGGTTTTAATGACAGAAAATGAAACACAAACATAAACCTGTGATCTCATAAGTATACATGATTACAACAAGATAATCTGGAAGCAATCTATGCATTTTATCATTCAATTTAAATCTCAAAGATAAATCCCATTATTTAAACCGAAGATATAATCACAGTATTTATATTTTGATCGAAGCAAATGATAGATGGTATTTATAATATAAATCTCCTACACATCACAGATCATTTAATCTAAATATATCAGACCTGCACATGTAACATGATTAAAAAAAACATTAATAACAACATTATAAATAAAAGGATAAATCCAAAATGCATATATGTCGTTCTATTAAGTTTTTGGAATCACTTGTCCATTCTGTAGTCTTGGAAGAAATTTTTTGGATAATAGACTTTAAAGATTGGAAAAATTAATACATAAATGATAATAATTAACCATGTATTGATAAAAAAGACTAAAACTATTTAAATCAACGCATAATCAATTATTCAAAGAATATAAAGATATTATAATGAAAATAAAACCATTCTACTTACAGGACAAAAGCCATTAAGCAACTTGGAATTCCATATTCTTCTTTGAAAATACTCGTCCATTCTCTCAAAGATTCCAGCCATCCATTACTTCATTTGAAAAGAAATAAAAAGTTTTAAAAAACAATAATATACAAAAGAGAAAGGATTAAAATCCTCCTCTCCAATTCTTCTCTCCATTGGCTCTGATCTTTCTCATATATTTATAAAATGAATGAACAGTCTGTGCATCACTATTAATTTCTGCCACTTGAAATTTGCCTCTAAAAGAGACCCAAATATCTCTCAAATCATGCATTTGTTTGGGAAAAATCTTACACAAAAGGTAAATGGGTCCATTTTGGTTCTGGGTTTTCAACTGTTTCTTCAAATTCCTCCCGGTTTGGCTGCAATCAGTTCCGCAAAATCGCCTTTCTGATCTTGACGCCTTTCCAAATTTTATCTGTTGTTGCTCATAAAATTATTTGTAGAAATCCAAAATTATTTTTGGATCAATCATCTTGAACGTATTTGGATAATAAAATCAAGCCATGATCATATCCGTATCAAATATTTTATAATAGAAACCTGTGAAGCAAAAAGAAACCTAAAAATTAATAACCTGAAAATTGTGAATAAAACAAAATCTAGAAAAATAAAAAATGAATTTAAACTAACTATAACTTATAAACAAACATTATTTATAATTTTTTTTCAAATATGATCTAGAAGCTTCAAGTTAATGAAGAAAAAATATTAATTTTAGTTTTTTACAAAATCAAACAAATGATAGATAATTCTTTGATTAGTATTATTTTGAAATGAGATGCAAAATGAAAAAAATAAATTTAATTAATTAACATCACCAAATGATTTCATGAAAATGAGAAACCAACCAAGATATTATTTGATGAAGTATTGAACACATTATTCAAAATAGTCAAACTTGCTTATGAGCAAAAGAATGAACACATAATCATAATTTAAACAAAAGTAAACATTTGATAAAAATTAACGTTTTTGTTTAAATTGATATTTTTATGCTTGTTTTTAGCTTTTGACATATACTCTTGTAATGAATGTTTCATACTATAGTGAATGTCTTAAGTTTGTCTCAAAGAAAGCCAAGGCATGGAACTATTTGAAAAGGTTGATTCTGGAGCTCATTATAATTATCAAGATTCTAATAGGGGCCCTTTAAATTTTGTAAAAATTTAGGGGGGATTTGTTGGGGCCCAACAAATGGCAACTTACTGGGTGAAGCAGTTATCTGTAATCTGGTAAGATTTCATCTCAGGAATAAAATAATAAGACTGATAAAATGATTTAAGCTCCCTGAAATAAATTCACTCTGAGACCATATGGTATTAGGATACGCTCAATGTTATAACCAGACAATAGAATTTTGTTTGCAGGGGATTATAACCTGAAATAATGTCTTAATCAAAGAGTCATGATGTTTATAAAAGAACTTCAATACCGTTGACAGAGCCGCTACTGCCAGCAGGCATCCATAACCTCGACAGGGATGTCATTAAACCCATTCAAATGCTTTAATCCCATCCAATAGTTGTATCCACATGATGTATACTTCCATAAAAGCTAATTTAAAAACATAAACCTGCTACCTCTAGACCCGACATTGCTTCGTTGCCAACATACCTTTTCAGTACCCTGACGAAGTTGTCTTGGTATCATGTGTGCATTTACTTGCTGCCAACGAACCTGTTCAGTACCCCGACAGGTTTACACACACTTCCCACACATAAGTTCTTTCAACCCTCTTATGCCACTTTTAAATAGTAATACAATTATATATTTCTTGATGACAAAGAGAGCGGGGTGATACTGGAGGTTAATTGCAATACAGGTGAATAGTTGATCATGTTATTTATTTTCTTTCAAAACTGGAAGTTTTATCATGGTTTAGAGATTTTAGATTCCATTTAAGAAATCATCTAGAGAATGGGGAAGCACTTAAAAGTGATTCCTTAAGAATATGGACGACGTAAAAAGTTTAAAGATCATCGTAATTCTCAAAGGTTTAAACCATATCTCTAGTGTAATACTCTGGCAAAGACAATTTGAGGACAAAATAAGAGTGACAATTGATTTAAAAATTAATTGTCAGAGCTATATCTTAATATCAGGATCTCTTTGAACTATTTCAATTTGCTTGAAAAACACAAGTCTTAAAATAAATGCTTCCTTAGACAATAGTTCTTTGATCAGAAATATATTGATTCAAAAAGAAAGATAAGAGGAAAAATCATTCAAAATAATCAAAGAAAACAAAAACACACAACAAACCAAATCAAATTTTATTAATGGGATTCAAAATCAAAAGTACACAAAATCAAAATAGTAAAAGAAAACTTTTCAGGAAACAATTTTGGCCAAAGATAAACTTGAGTTTTTGTATCCACTATCATCTCACTGTAAAATAAAGGAAGAACTAAATCATATAAAATATCATGTGGAAACAATTTCTTTTCTTAAGATAACGATGCATAAGATGTTACTTTGACAAAGCATTATTATTATTAAAAATAAAAGAGACTAAAAATAGAAAAATCCTCATTAAGATGAGTGCAGTCCTACTCATGGCACCTTGGGTTAGGGTTGAATTGATAGTTCAAATTTACTTATCTCTTTACTTTCCATTTAAAATTTTCATGATGATACTGCGTTTTTGAAAATAAATATTCAACGAAAAGAAGAGAGAAAAAGATTTAAGTGGACTTCCCTGACAACATTCATATTATGGTTCTCTTGGTGTGCCCGCTTGTGTTCATAACTGCATTATTACAAAGAGAAAAACTGAGAAATAAAACTAAAATAAAACCTACTTCTAAACCTACTCTAACTACTAAACAAATAAAAAATACTAAGTGAATTCATGCTTCCAATGTAGCCATTGGAGCATCTTCAATCCTGCAATGGAAACAAGATAAAATATTAGTAACAAGAATGGTAGTATATCGAAAAATAACAAAAATATATCATACTTACCTTTATCATCATCATTTAAAAACAAAGCAAGCATGACCTTACCATTCCCTTGAATATT